>CABHPQ010002066.1:73092-113565 GCA_902168405.1 Peromyscus aztecus
CTGTTGCTATGGTGACAACATGCAGCTCATCACCAGGGGCAAAGGGGCAGGCACGCCCAATCTCATCAGCACCGAGTTCTCTGCTGAGCTCCACTACAAAGTGGACGTTCTGCCCTGGATCATCTGCAAGGGTGACTGGAGCAGGTATAATGAGGCCCGGCCTCCCAATAATGGACAGAAGTGCACGGAGAGCCCTTCTGATGAGGACTACATTAAGCAGTTCCAAGAGGCCAGGGAGTACTAAAGCACTGCTGGCTTGGAGGCACAAATGCACTGATCTACCAACTGTCACCCAGTTTTTTTAATCCACAGTTTTGTATATTTGTATATTCCACATGAGTATTTTTCTAAGTACACTAGCGGTATGCACCAGGTCTGGGGGACTGCTATGTCCATTGCCTACAAACTATATTGGAAGTCCTCCTAGTGGCTGTGTAGGCAGGAAGAGGAACCTGGGAACCATAGTGGGTGTGATTCAATTCCCACCTGCATCCAGTGCACAGGAGCACAGAGACTGAGGTTGTAAACATTATAAGCAGTTTTTATATATAACTTATTTAATATGAATGTGACTTAAGCTTAACCTTTTCTCTGGAGTTGTCCTTGTAAAAATTATTTAATCACCTCTGAGAGAGCTCAAAAAGGAAAGGACTTGGGGAAATGGAGAGAAAAGGAATTTTGCCGTGGAAATGCATCAAATCAAGAAAACAGCCACCTTACACCTGGTGCTCTTGAGTCATAGGGTGTTTGCTGGAGTCACAGATTCCAACACTTTCTTGTCCTTAGACTAGGCAAGGGGTGGGTAGTAAGTGAATGTTTAGAGTCAAATCTAAGACATGGTTTTAAATGGCTTTAAAATAAATAAATTTCCAGTGTGGTTATACTAAGGAGCCCCAGCAGCAGCATTTCTGCTCTGCCTTAACAAGCTCAGAAGACTGAAGGAACTTCAGGTGTAAAGCTGGGAGTGGCACTTTCCAAAAGAAAAAAGCAAAGCAAGTGGGAAAATAATATGGGCCCATTTAGTCTATTTTATTTTAACATAACAACTTTTCTCCACCAATATATTCCCAGCAAATAAATATAAATGGGGTGGTGAGAGCTGAAGTCTGGGAAATCCTAATTTTTTTATGTTTTGAGAAAAAAACCTGCATTATTTTTGTAAAGTATTTATTGAGTTATTGGATATTTTGCATCGTGCAGTTAGAAGATGGCCCAGTTCTATAGGGTAGAACTGGGAGGGCAGATGAAAAGTTGGCTCTTATGCAACCTTACCTGCAAAACTCCAGGAAAAGAGATCTATAATAAAATCATAATAAATGTGTTGCCTGCATCCTTGATTTAAGATACAAATATTGTAACTACTCCAAGGGAAGCAAGGCTTTCATGGGGAGAAAGCTTCAACCCAGGTGGGAATAAAATACTCACAGATGGACTTAGGGTGGTTACGGCAAGTCATAGCATCATTGACATCAAGTGTATCTCCCTATCCCCCAATTAGATCAAGATAATTGGCACACATATGATTTTCTTTCTCACCAAGAACTAAGAAAACCAAGCTAGAGCAAAAATTTAAGATGGGCAAGGCTACTCCAGACAAAATACAGAAATACAAGTAATATGCAGAATATACTTAAAATACAAATTATTCTTTTGCCAGCTGAGAGAAACCAAAGGTTGTAAAGAGTAAACCATATTTCTTATATCCCTAGTGATTTTGATATTCTTGATCACACACTCAAGTTCTCTGGTAAAAGTATGTTCTTGTGGAAAAGCTTTCATTAGTTCTTTAAACTTTAGAATGAATTACTTACTGAGGCAATATCCATCAGATTATTTATATTTAGGTTCTGCACCTAGTGATGGAATAATAAGTCTTGTTTGGGGCTGGAGAGATGGTCAGTAGTAGTTAAGAGCACTTACTGCTCTTGCAAAGGACATGGGTTCATTTCCTAGCACCCACATGGTGGCTCACACCCATTTGTAACATTTCCAGGGGATCTGGCACCTTTTCTTGGCTTCTGTGGACACCAGGCATGCATGGTATACATACATCCATGGAGACATTCACACAAACACATAAAAATAAATAACTCTTTTTTAAAGGCCTTGTTCTCATCTGAAGGAATGCTAAGCAAGTGAGCCAGCAGAAAGAATAAACAGTCCATATATCAGAGAAGAAAGAGGGTTTGGTTTGTAATGTAGAAGAAAACATCTTTAAAGAGAGAATTGTCTGGAAATAGAAGGAATTACCTTTGAGCTGATCAGTTTCTTATCAGGACACACATGCAAGCAAAGGCCAGAGATACGGCACGTGGGAAATTCAGCTGAGTAGCATGGAGGGATGAGTGTCCTGCAGCAAGACCTAAGGGGTGTCCTAGAGTAAGTTCAAGGCTGTGAAGAAATCCTTCTGGGCATAAGGAATGCATCTGAAGGTTCCAGTAGAGGAGTGAGTAAGACTTCTTCTTCTGGTAATTTTCATTGACTTTTAAAATTATTTCTTTTATTTTTTTTTTAGATTATAATATGATTACATCATTTCACCCTTTCCTTTCCTCCCTCTAAACTCCCATATACCCCTCTTCATTCTCGTGTTCATTAATTATTGATTCTCTCTCTCTCTCTCTCTCTCTCTCTCTCTCTCTCTCTCTCTCTGTCTCTCGTGTGTGTGTGTGTGTGTGTGTGTGTGTGTGTGTGTGTGTGTGTGTGTGTGTGTTTCTAAATACATAAGTACAACCTGCTCAGTCAGTTTTCAGGGCTGACCATTTGGTACTGGATGTGCTCGCTCTTCCCTGGAGAAGATGATCTCTCCCACTCCCAGCATTCTTTAGTTGCCTGTAGTTCTTTGTCTACGATTAATGCCTCTTGGGCTTTCCCTGTCTACTTTGGCATGTCTGTTTTTGTTGTCCTTTTTCAGCTCATGGTTAGATAGTCATGTTGGTGAGACTTTATGAGTGTAGCTTCTGGCATTCCTAGGAGACACAGTCTCACAGCCAACTCCTTGATCCTCTGGGTCTAACAATCTTTCCTCCCCCTCTACCACAGTGATCTCTGAGCTTTAGGTACAGCGGTGTTTTGTAGATGTATCCATTGGGTCCGGGCTCCATAACTCTGCATTTTGATTGGTTGTGATTTTCTGTAACAATCTCAATCTGTTACAAAGAGATTTTCTTGATAAGGGTAAGGACTATACTTGTCTGTAGGTATAAAGACAAATATTTGGAATATAGCTAGGAATCCTATTGGTCTAGTGAAGTGTCAGTTGGAGACTCTCCTCCAAGATCTATGACTTCATTAGCCCTGGGTAGTTGGCCAGGTTTCCAGTAACCAGGCATTATTTCTGTCTTGTTGAGTGAGTCTTGAGTTCAGTTATGCCAAGGTATGCATGCAATACTGCATCCTTAGGATTATCCTGCTGTGATGGTCATTATTGTGGTTTATAGGCATCATACTAAATAGGACTGGTTGTTTCCTCCTTTGGAACCTTGCCAAGTACCTGCTGGTGCCATGAAAGCTAGTCCTTAGTGATAAAGCTTTCCGATCAGTTCCAGCTCAGGATCCCCTGGACGGTATATCTGAGGTACATGGTATCTTCAGCACTGAGGACTCACCTTCTACTTTCAGTTGTAAACAAGGACGACAGTGGTAGAATGTAATATTTTTGCAGTCTCTTGGACAACCCTGACCAACAACTAAAAGAAGAGCTTCTCACTCTTTTGATGAGGCTCTTGTTAGATGATCTTTAGCTCTTGAAGGGAGCATTGTCAGCGCAGATGGGAAATTTTCATTTAACCTACATGCATATGTTTATATACCAACTTATGTATATTATAGGCATTATTAGGCAGATAGTTAATAGTATGGTCCCTTATGATTTTTTCAGACATCCTTACTATTATTTTGCCCCCTTACTCCTTATTCTATATTTATCTCCCCCCTTCTTTAGTTAGAGCCCTCCCATTTTCCCATTTCCCCCATCAGATCACTTATACCCTGATACTCCCCTCTCTATCGATCCCCACTCCCAACCCCAGCAATGGCCACTTTTTACTTTCTCCTAATTTCTGGAGTTACTCCAGAATATGTACTTACATCTGAAGATTTATAGCTAGGACCCTCAGATGAGAGAGAATATGTGACCTTTGTCTTTCTGAGTCTGGGTTACCTCACTTGATATGATATTTTCTAGTTCTATCAATTAACCTGCAAAGTTTATGATTTTATTTTTCTTTACTACAAATGACTAGTATTCCATAGAGTGTATGTACCACACTTTCATTATCCAAGCATCAGTTTGTAGTTGGGTTTTTTTTTTTTAACTCTTTGGGGGCCTGCCACCCAGCTCACAAATAAATACACAGAGACTTATTCTTACTTAGGAATGCCCCGCCTTAGCTTGGTTTATTTCTAGCCAGTTTTTCTTAACTGAAATTATCCCATCTATCTTTTGCCTCTGGGCTTTTACCTTTCTCTATTCTTTATGTCTTTTTTTCCTTCTTACTCTTGGCTGGTTGTGTGGCTGGGTGGTTGGCCCCTGGCGTCCTCCTCTCCTCCTTTTTTCACTTCTCTCTTACTCCTCCTCTCTTTTCTTCTACTTATTCTCTCTGCCTGGCCACCCTGCCTATTTCTGTATCCTGCCTTGCTATTGGTCGTTCAGCTCTTTATCGGGCCAATCAGTTGTTTTAGACAGACAAAGTAGCACAGTTTTACAGAGTTAAACAAATGCAACATAAAAGAATGCAACACATCTTTGCAGCATTAAACAAAATGTAGCACATCTTAAACTAATATTCCACAACATCAGTTGAAGGACATTTAGGTTGTTTCCATTTCCTAGTGTGTTACTTAAGGTTTCTATTGCTGTGAAGAGACACCATGACCATAGCAATTCTTATAAAGGAAAACATTTAAAACATCTTAAAGTTTCAGAAGATTAGTCCATAATCACATGGTGGCATGCAGGTAGACATGGTGCGAAAGAAGGAGCTGAGAGTTCTACACCTTGATCTGTAGGCAGCAGAAGGAGCCTGTGACACTGGGTGCAGCTTGAGCTCAAGAGATCTCTAAGTCCACCTCCACCATGACACAATTCCTCCAACAAGGCCACACCTCCTAATAGTGCCACTGCCTATGAGGGGGGCATAGTAGAGCAGCAATGAACATGGCTGAGCAAGTATCTATAGAGTAGGGTGTCCAGTCCTTTGAGCATATGCCAAGGAATGGTATAGTTGGGTCATAAGTTAGATTCAAAAAGCTTTATGAGAATTCTCCACACTCATATCCATATTGGTTGGACCAGTTTGCAATCCACTGACAGTGAATGGGGGTTCTTCTTTCCCCAAGTCCCACATAGCATTGGTTGTAGATTGTTTTGTTGATCTTTGCCATTTTGACTGTGGTAAGATGAAATCTCCAAGTTGTTTTGATTTGAATTTCCTTAATTGCTAGGGGTGATGAATATTTTTTGAGATATTTCTTAGCCATGTTTTTCTTCTTTAGAGAACTTTCTAATCAAATCCTAGGCCCATTTTTTTGTAGGCTGCCATTTTGTCCTATTGACAGTGTCCTTTGCCTTACATAAGCTTTTCAGTTTCATGAGGTCCCATTTATTCATTGTCGATCTTAGTGTCTGTGCTAGTGAAAAGTCCAGCTGCATCAAGGACCTCATCATAAATGCAGTTATACTAAACTTAATAGAAGAGAAGGTGGGAAGCAGTCCCAAATGCATTGGCACAGGATACAACTTCCTGAATGGGAAAAAATCTTCCCAGACTCACATACAACAGAGGGCTGATCTCTAAGATATACAAAGAACTCAAGAAACTAGACATCAAAGAAACAAATAACCCAATTTAAAAAAAAATGGGGTACTGACCTAAATGGAGAATTCACAACAGAAGGATCTCAAATGGCAGAGAAATACTTAAAGAAATGTTCATCATCCTTAGCCATCAGGAAATGCAAATGAAACATACTCTGAGATTCTATCTTACACTTGTCAGAATGGATAAGATCAAAAACACAAGAGTCAGCTCATGCTGGAAAGGATGTAGAGCAAGAGGAACACTCCTCCATTGCTGGCGTGAGTACAAACTTCTATAGCCACTTTGAAAAGCAATATGGTGGTTTCTCAGAGAATTGGGAATCATTCTACCTCAAGACCCAGCTATACCACTCCTGGGCATATATTCAAAGAATTATCAATCATACCACAAGGACTCTTGCTCAACTATGTTCATAGCAGCTTTATTTGTAATAGCCAGAACCTGGAAACAACCTAGATGTCCATCAATTGAAGAACGGATAAAGAAAATGTGGTACATTTACACAATGGAGTATTTACTCGGCTGTTAAAAACAATGACATCAGGAAATTTGAAGGCAAATGGATGGAACTAGAAAAAAAAATCATCCTGAATGAGGTAACCCAGACCCAGAAAGACAAACATGATATGTACTCACTCATAAGTGGATACATACTGTAAAGTAAAGGATAACCATGCTACAACCCACAGCCCCAGAAAGGCTAGGTAACGAGGAGGGCCCAAGGCATGAATCTCCCAGGGAAGGGGAAATAGAGGAGATATCCTGGTTGGACTGGGGGCAGGTGGGCAAGGGAACTTGAGGGATCAGATTGGGGGGGTGAAAGGGGAGAGCACTGAGAAAGATAAATTGAAAGGGGGGACTTTTGGGGGTCAGGTAGAAGCCTGATGCAAGGGAAACTCCCAGGAGTCTACAAAGATGGCCCCAGCTAAGACTCCTGGCACAGTGGATGCATAGCCTGAACTGGCCATCCCCTGTGATCAGATTGGTGATTACCCTGGTTGTCAGCTGAGAGCCTGCATCTAGTGACTGATGGAGGCAGATTTAGAGACCCACAGCCAAACGTTGGGCCTAGCTGGGGGAGTCTTGCTGAGAGGGAGGACAGATTGTAGGAGCCAGGGGGGTCAGGGACATTGCAGGAGAGCTCACTGAAACAGCTAGCCTGGTACATGGGAACTCACAGTCTGAACCAGCAACCAGGGAGGCTCCATGGGACTGACCTATGCCCTCTGCATATATGTGACAGTTGTGTAGCTTGGTCTATTTGGGGGACTCCTGGCAATGGAATCAGGGCTGTCCCTGGTGCTTTGGCTGGCTCTTGGGAACCTATTCCTCATGCTGGATTGCCTTGCCCAGCCTGAATACAGGGGGAGGTGCTTGGTCTTAAGGCAGCTTGATATGCCATGCTTTGCTAATGTCCATAAGAGGCCTGCCCCTTTCTGAGCAAATAAGGATGAGGGATGGATTGAGGGGGCACAGAGGGGAGGTGGGAAGAAGGAATGGGAGGGAAGAGGGAGAGGAAGCTGTGGTTGGGATGTAAAATAAATTAATTAATAAAATTTTTCAGAAAAAAAGAAAGCTGTCCTACAAGAAAAATGTATGCCTCTAACTGCCTATCTTTAAAAAAATCATCAAGAGGACAAATAAGTGATGTAATGATGCAACTCCAATATTTGGAAAAACAAGAATAAGCCAAATCCAAATCCAGTCAGCAGAAAGAAATAATAAAAATTGGAGCAGAAATCAATGTGATAGAAACAAAGAAAACAGTACAAATAATCAATATATCTAAGAGCCAGTCTGTTGAGAAGATAAATAAAATTGACACATCTTTGTCCCAAATAACCAAAAGAAAGAAAAAAGGCCCCAAATTAAAAGAATCAGAAATGAACAGGGAAACATCACAACAGACAACAAAAAATTTAGAATGTTATAAGGGAATATTTTTAAAAACCTGTAGTTCTTTAGGTTGGAAAACCTAAGAGAATTGAATGGATTTCTAAATTCCACCAAACCACCAAAATTAAACCAAGAAGAAGCCAACAACCTAAACAGACCTGTAACAAATGAGGAGATTGAAATAGTAATAAAAGAGCTTTCCAACTAAAAAATTTCAGTGGGATTGCTTCAAGATTTTCTCCTCTGGATGGTGTTGGCTGTGGGCCAAATAGGGTCACAGCAGAATTCTACTTAACTTTCCAAGAATATCTACAGCCAGATTCTTGTTAATCTATTCAAATGAATAGAAACAGAAGGAGGACTCTCACATTCTTACCATGAAGTCAGGATCACTCCAGTACCAAAACCAGGTAAAGATACACACACACACACACACACACACACACACACAAGAAAATCTTCAGGATGACATTCTTGATGAACACAGATTTTAAAATGCAGGGATGGTTCAATATAAATGAGCCAATAAATGTAATAAACCACATAAATGGACTTAAAGACAAAAAATCACATGATCATCTCAGAAGATACAGCAAAAGTCTTTCACTAAATCCATCCTGCCTTCCTGATAAAAGTCCTAGAGCATGTAGGGCTAGAGGGAACATACCTCAAATATGTTTATATATATATATAATAATAAAAGTTATACATGAGAAGCCCACAGCCAACATCATCCAGTGGAGAAAATCTTGAAGCAATCCCACTGAAATCAGGAATGAGTCTGGGCTATCCACTATCCCCACTCTTTTTCAATATTGTACTGGAAGCACTAGCTGGAGCAATAAGGCAAGAGAAAGAAATTAAAGAAGTGGGGTTTTTATATAAAGAAAAAAATCAAGGGAAGAGCAAGTGATGTATTGGCAGTATGAAAAGGGAAAGAAAATCATGTTTTCTAAAGTTTCAGGCATGTAATGATCAGAGAGAGAGAGAGAGAGAGAGAGAGAGAGAGGATGATGATGATGATGATGATGAGTCCTAGAGTCATAGCCAAAATGTATTCATTAAGAATTTACCATGGAATTGAGACTCCTTCCACAGTTCAATGAGGATAACTCAGAACAGTACATTTTTTCCCTCGAGCTAGTTGCCTTTTAATACTAGATCATGCTGACCTCATTGTTATGAGCAGGAGAGGTTGCGTAGGCTCTTAGAATATTGAGACTGTTATCTTCTATATATCACTAAGATTGTCCCACACCTCTGGAAAGTCACCCAACTATTTACTAAACAATAATCTGTTGCTCACGGTCAAATTGAGCTAATTTTTGGGCCCAAGGCCTAGAGGAGCAATGAGCAGTCCTCCAGTTCATCTGATAGACACAATGAACCTCACCCAGTTCAGCTCAAGGCCCTAAGTTGCTCAAGTACAACCATAGGCAATTGCTGTCCTGGGCAACAGAAGAAGATGGAACAGCCTCATCTGCAATCTGTAAACCTTACCCATTGAGAGCATCTCTCTTAATGTATGGATTCTCTGATGCTCCCTTAAAAGAGCCCTCTTTGTGGTCATCCACCAGGCCTCTTGAGGCCCACACATGGATGGATGGTGCCAGTAGAGGCGGGCATACCCAGGGTTTTCTTGTGGCTCCATCTGGAAAGGGAGAGGATGTGAAAGTTCATTGCTTTCTCTTCTGCTCTGGGTTCTAGCATCTGCCATGATTACATTCTCAAAAGTGGCTCTAGCTTTGTATTTCTGTAGCTAAGAGGATGGGAGTTCCCAGTCCTCAGACCACTGATAAAAGAGTGGAGACTGCACCAATTTGCTAGTAGCATTGTGGGCACTATTACCTGGAGTTTTCAGAAAAGAAAATAAGTTCTCTGAGGTTAGCAGCTGCGGTAAGATCTCTCTGCTTGGAAAATGGCCCTTGGGGGGAGGCAGTCCTGGATTCACCGAGTCCATATCCTTTAACTATTCCTTCTTAGCTCAACTTCTAACTCCTGCTAAGATCTCCCCTGTGACTTCCTCTGCCTTTGCTCAAGTAGCTCACCAAGGATCTGGCCTCATCCGTGTTTTATGCTCAGTTCTCACAGATTCCTGAGAGGAGCGTTCTGATTCTGTAGCCGAGCCTTTGCTCTTGTTAAGTAACAGACCTCAGCATTTCTATATCTAAGGTAAGAAGAGCGATGGCCCATTTCTCAGTACCAGCTTCAGTTTTAGTTTCTCCCCCTGGGACTGTGATTAAAAACAAAAAAAACAGTTAGACAAAAGCAACATAGGAAGGATTTGTTTCAGCAGCCATAGTCCATGATGGTGGGAAGTTGTGGCACCAGCGCTTGAAGCAGCTGGTCACATCACTTTCACAATTGGAAGGCTGAGCGGGATGCAAGCATGCTGCTGCTTATCTCCCTTTCTCTCCTTATGTTCTTCTGGATCCTAGGCAGGGAGCAATGCCACCAGGAGTGGGTAGATCCTCCCACCTTGATTAAAGCAATCAAGACGGTCCCCCACAGGCAAATCCAGAGGCCCATCTCCCAGGTGACTGACTCTATATCCTGCTGTGGAATAATTCTCCAGTACACTGTGAAAATGTGTTGCTCTCATTGTCAATAAAAAGCTGATAGCTCGAGCTTATTACTAGCTAACTCTTACACTTCAAATTAACCCATATTTCTTATCTACCCTCTGCCACATGGCAGTACCTTCTTTCAACAGGGCACATTCATCTTGCTTCTCTCTGAGTCTGCTCGAGACTCCTCAGACTCCACCCTTCTTCTTCCAAGCATTCTCTCTGCCCCAAAAATCCTGCCCAGCTATTGACCAATCAGCTTTTCATTAACAATGAAAGCAACTGGGGGCTGGAGAGATGGCTCAGAGGTTAAGAGCACTGCCTGCTCTTCCAGAGGTCCTGAGTTCAATTCCCAGCAACCACATGGTAACTCACAACCATCTGTAATGAGATCTGGTGCCCTCTTCTGGCCTGCAGTCATACATATAATGTATGTATACATAATAAATAAATAAATAAATAAGTAAGTAAGCAAGTAGCTAAATAAATAAATAAATCTTTTAAAAAAACAATGAGAGCAACACATTTTACAGTGTACATAAGGATTATTCCACAGCATTTCTGTTTTTCTGTCTAAATAAAAAAGGACAGTTTTAACTTTAACAGAGTAAAATTATATACAATAAAAGCAGTTATCAAGTAAGAACTACAGTTACAATATCTAGTCCATTTGTTTTTGGCAAATTTGGAGAAAATATTTTATTATTTATCTTACCTTTGTGAGTCTAAAGTTGGTTGGTTACATATAGCTCGTTGGCTTTCTTTCTTCCTTGTTTCTCTTCCCCACTTCCCTACTGGTACTTGCTAGGATAATCTCTCAAATTTGCTACTTCCTCAGATCCTTCTCTCACTGCAGTTTTGTGGGATCCTAAACCAAGACCTCCTCTTATTCTTTAATGTTTGTTGGGGCTATTTAAATGTAAATTTATTTTTATTGTCATCATACATTGCAAAACTTGAGATGTTTGTCCTTGGCAACAGAGCTACCAAAAAGTCGAATAAATCTCACCCTGCCTACCTGCAGTATTTTATTATTAGATTCAACAGCTAAAAACCTTCTCTGCCAAATACTTCTATATGTTTTTAAACCTTTTCCCTTTCCAAATTAATTTCCTTACTGACTACGCATAGACCAGTACAATACCAAGGACCACACTTGGGCAGAGCGCACATCAACCAACCAACCAAACAAACAAACAAACAAACAAAAAAACCAATGATCAAAACATCCATGAACATTCTGTCGTGAGTTACGGAACTTCCCAGGAAGTAGGCTGTGGAGGGTTCGGGTGGAACTCCCTCTTTGTCATCCATTTACAATTTTCAATGGAAAAATGTGTGGGTTGTCACCAAGATGCCTGTACAATTTCAGATAAATTAAAGGCTTGCCTCAGTAATTACTGGGTGGGTATATACACAAACATGTACCCGTATGTACAGGCCCCACATACAGTAGTATAAATTAAGACAGAAAGTTTAAAGCCAGACGCTTCTCTGAGATGTAGAAATGGTTTACTGTATAGGATTAGAAGAACAGGAACATTTTCTAGGATCAGAAGGTAAGATTTTTCTGGAACAAATTCATAGGGCTGGAAACTCTTTTATTGAACCCCACCAGAAAAACAAAACTTAGACACAGATAATTTTGTTAGATCTCTGTGTAGAGATCTGGAAAGACAACATACAAAGACCCATGCCCTGCATGTAATGGCAAAAATAACATCATCCTTAACCATTTTAGAGGCAGGGAACTGGCGAGGGCCTGGATTTAGACACAGCTGCAATAGCAGAGCTGAGTACAAATTTTATGACTTTGTTAATTTTCTATCTGTTCTGGGAGTAATAAATGTACCCTCATAGATATTCATGATTTCCCTCAAAAATAAAAAGTTGAAAAAAAAATCCTTTAAATGGCACAGAAAAGCCTTTCATTCTTGAGGCATGTAATTCATGGATGATTTTCAAAATGTCATGTTTGAATTGGGAAAGTAACATTTCTTGAATTAATCAGCCAATTGCTTCAAGAATATGACTCAAAGGATATAAAAATTTCAAGCCTGACTTTTTAAAGGCATTTTTTTTCCTATGCAGTGAGTTTATTTTTCACAAAGGTCATGGCTAAATCCTGAGTTTATTTGCCATGGACGAGAACCATCTAGATGAAGTCTGCCTTTCATACCTTAGCAAGAGGGAATCAGCAACTCCTAGTAGGCACCCTTTCAATTTTTATACCACCAGACAGGCACCTTCACACTGTGTAGGCCTATTCTCCTCTAGAGCCCTCCTGTACGTAGATTTTCTAGTGTTTAAGGTTTTTGTTTAATTTTATATTTCTTTTTAATCTTTATTTATTTATTAACATTTTATTTATTTGAGAATTTCATACAATGTATAATGTATTTTCATTATATTTAACACTCCCCCATTCTTCAAGATCCTCCCCTACCTCCCTACCCCTCACCAATTTTGTGTCCTCTTTTTTTTTTTTTTTTTTTTTTTTAATGACCAGTCAACTCCAATTCTCAATGCCCATAAACAACTGGATATGGTGCCATCCACTGGAACAGGGTCAACTTACTGGGAACCACACTCTCAAAGAAAATTGATTTTTCCTCGCCCAGAAGCCATCAGAGGTCCAGAGCTCCTTAGCTGGAAAGCGGAGCTTGTGAATCCCTTTTCACTCCATGCTAGAATGTTGAGTGGTCTGATCTTGTTCAGATCTCATACAGGTGATCACAGCTGCTATGTGTGGTAATATTTTATTTGTGCTGAAATGTGGTGATATTTTATTTGTATGTTAATAAATAAAGTTTGCCTGGAAATCAGAGGAAATAGCAAGCTATTTTAAGTAAACACAAAAGTCAGGCAGTGGTAGCACATGCCCTTAATCCAATCACTTATCAGACAGGGTCTCTGTGTGTGTTCAAGGCCACACTGGGGAACAGAGTCAAGCGTGGTGACACACACCTTTAATCCCAGTACCAACCATAGAGACCTGGAGGTCTGTACAGACAGGCAGTGACAAGGAAGTGAGGTAGCTGGGCTAAGAGCCAATGAGAGGGCAGAACAGCAAGGCAATAAAGGCATAGGTAGACAGGAAGTAGCACACTTTGGAAGTTGCAGCGTGGTGAGTTAAAGTTAGCTGGTGGCTATTCCCATTTCCCTGATCTCTAAGGCTTTCACCCCTATATTTGGCTCCATGTTTTTTATTTAATAAGACCACTTAGAAATTCATCTACAGCTGTGAGTTGGTGATTCCATCAGTCCTGTCAATGTGCAGAAGATGCTTTTCTCTGGTCCTCCCTGACTTCTAGATCTTACAATCTGTTTCCACATACCTACTTCTTCCACAGTGGCTCCTGAGCTTTGGGGATTAAGTTTGATATAGATGTGTCCTTTGTGGATTGAGCATTCTGTCAACACTGATTCTCTGTTCTTTCACAAATTGTGGGTTTCTGCATTGACCATGGTCCGTAGCACAAAGAAACTTCTCTGATAAGGTCTCAGAGCTGCACTAATCTGTGGATTGAGAGATATGAATTTAGATGGTAGTTTGATGCTATGCCTATTTAGCCGAATAACAGCAGAAGGTTCACCCCTGGGGCCTGTGAGTGTTGGGGAACCCTGCTATTAAGGTTGTAGTCCACCATGTCTGGATAGCTCTCTGAGCTCAGAAAGGACGCCCTTTCTCAGCGGGTCCTTAGCCTTAAGTGAAGAGTGTCTCTAAGCTCAGATGCCTGACCTTATTTGGAGAATGACCCTGCACAGAGCACCCTGAAAATGCTGTATGACTCAGCATATAATTCTCATTCTTTCCTCTGGTCCATATGATAATTAGGTGCTGTGTTATGACCAATCAGCCCCTCCTCCCTGTAACCCTAAGAATCCTTATATACCTTACCCTTGGAACAATAAAATGATCTGTCTCTCTGAAGCTGACTCCCAGAAGTTCTTTCTGTCATGGCTGTCTGAATACTGCTCACAACTTCTGCTCCCTTTGCCCTTGTGAGCTGGTGGCCAGCGACCCCCAAGGAAATGAAGATCCACATGTGAGAATGCTAATCATGTTTTGTTTTGCTTTGTTTTCCTTTTGGCCACATTTACTGTACCAAGCATGTATTTCCTCCTGTGGAACTGACTTTAAATCCAAGCAGGAAGCAATTGGTTACCCCTATCACACTTGTGCCACTATTATACCCATGGACACATCTTTCCCCAACGGTCAATATTGAAGTTCATACATTCACAGCTAGGTGAGATTGCTGATAGCTCACTTCCCTCCCCTGCCATCAGACTGCATAGCCCTTTTCACAACTATGAAGAGCTAGCCAACATGGAGGTATTTAGTCACAATGATGAGAAAATTAACGCAGCACTTTTTCAAATAGTTCTACTGTGAACACCCCAGTGTCTGTCTTTGGATTCCCATTTATATAAGCTTCTATTTTTAGTGGAATTAATAGGTCATTGGCTGTGGTGATTTGAATGAGAATGGCCCCCACAGGTTGATATGTCTGAATACTTGGTCCCCAGCTGGTGGAACTGTTTGGGAAAGATTAGAAGGTGTGCTCTTGTTAGACGAGGTAAGTCACTGGGAGTAGACTGAGATTTCAAAAGACTTGCACCATCCCCAGTGTGCTCTGTGGTGGTTTGAATAGGAATGGCCTCCATAGACTCATGTGTTTGAATGCTTGGCCCATAGGGAGTGGCAATATTAGAAGGTGTGGCCTTGTTGGGGTAAGTGTGGCCTTGTTGGAGGAAGGGTGTCACTGTGGGGGCAGGCTTTGCGGTCTCATACACTCAAGCTATGTCCAGTGTAACACACAGTTTCCTTCCTGCCGCCTGCTGATCCAGTTGTAGAACTCTCAGTTCCCTCTCCAGCACCACATCTCCCTGCATGCTGCCATGTTTCCTGCCATGACAGTGATGGACTAAACCTCTAAACTGTAAGCCAGCCCCAATTAAATGTTTCCCTTTATAAGACTTGCTCTGGTCTTGGTGTCTCTTCACAGAAATAGAAACCCTAAGACAGTCTCTCTCTGCCTCTTACTTGTGGTTTAAGATATGAGTTCTCTGTTGTTCTTGCTGCCATATTTTTGCTCCACCATTATAGACCCCTCTGAAACTTTAGGGCAACGGTGTCTGAGGTAAGAGTAAACTTTCTATGGCTTGAGTTGCAGTTGGTATAGCATATCCCTTATTTCCTTATTCCATTTAGGATAAAACAACTGCCAACTATAAACCTCTGAAACTGTAAACCCAATTAAATGTTTTATTTTCTAAGTTTTCTTGGTCACCAAGACAGTCATTTTCTATTGCTATGATAAAACACCATGACTACGGCAACTTATAGAATAAGGCATTTATTTTAGGCCCATGGTTCCAAAGGGACAAGTGTTTACAACTATCATGGTGGGAAGAATGGAAGCAGGCAGACAAGCAGGTCACTGGAGCAGCTGAGAATTTACATCTCTACCCACATGCAGGAAGCAGAAAGAAATAACTTGAAATGACACAAGCATTTTGAAAGTTCAAAGTCTAGACCCAGTGACGTTGCTCCCCCAGCAAGGCCATACCTCTTAATCTTCCCCCAACAGCCACAGACTAGGGACTAAATATTCAAATGCCCCAGACTTAAGGGTGACATCTCATTCAAACCACCACATAGATGAAACATGGATTCTTTTGGACAAGATTTGACACAACTCACAATGAACAAACAGAACTGAACAGGTTTGTATCTAAAATGAAACAATAATTAATCACCATTTCAGAGCAGAACACATAAGTCTCAGATGAGTTCATTGATGAATTTCCAAACACTCAAAGAAATTATCATGTCTCTCTATAAAATCTTTCAGAATGCAAAAGAAAAACAAAACCATTTGCTAACTTCCTAATTTGGGGTACACATAAGCAAAGTAAGGAGCCTGTGTCTAAACTCAATCCAGTGTGTAAGGAATTACACTTCTAATGATGATCTCTTTTTCCTGGTTGTCCAGAAGAATAACCCTTCCTTATATAAAAAACCAAGGCTCATCTTTGCTTGAGCACTCCTTTACTAATCCAGTCTTCTCATTCCCCTTGACTAAACCTATGGGTAATTAAGAGGATGGCTAAAGCCTCAGTTCCTAGGAAGGGCAAGAAGGCAGCCTTTATAGTTTCTTTATCTATTCTAATTTCCAAGTGCCTCTAAACTCTGTGTCCTCTGATGGCCTTTGCAGGGGGTGACTACAACCTGGATCAGGAGTTGGGAGGCTCCTGTAAATTGTAGAATCAGAGAAGCATGTTTAATGATTAAGCCTTTGAATGTCAGAACTCTCCTCTCTTCACAGATGGCTTCATGTGAATGTAGACCATGGAAAGCTTATTTGCAGTCTGTATATATCAAGTCTTTTGTTCTTTTCCATAGTTAGAGCTACAAGCTCTACCTTTAGGGCAACGGTGTCTGAGGTAAGAGTAAACTTTTTTATGGCTTGAGTTGCAGTTGGTATAGCATATCCCGATTTTCTTATTCCATTTAGGATAAAACAACTGCCAACTATAAACCTCATGTGTTTGAGATGTGGGGGAGAAGAGTCTGTTAAGGTTAGGCAGAGTGCCCAAGAGCATTCTAAAGCATCTGATAAAAGGTATATGATAGGCTTGGGAGCTCATGCTCAGGGATATTGGATTTGTGAATAGAGATGTCTGACTTTCCTAGAAGGAGGATTTGGTACTGAGTAAGGCAGAAGTTTGTGAGGTGCTGATAAGCATTACTGTTTAGTGCACATATGATTTGGTAGGGTGAGATGACATCTATTTGTTGTCCACAGGTAAGCTTACTTGCCTCTTGAGTCAGTAGGTCAGTAACCACTACATCCTTAGGTATGGGGTCCAGCCTCCAGCAGTCATATCCAGTTGTTTGGAGAGGAAAGACACTGTCTTCAGATCTAAAGCTCCTAATACTATTTCTTCCCTCTCTGTTACAAATAGAGAAAATTATTTTATAGATAGGAACAGTTAAGGTTAACACCTCAAGGATGATCTGATTAAGGGTTTGAAAAGTAGTAAAAGAAATGGAGAGCTAATCAAGAAGCTCTCTGTAGGGTTTTATGTCCATAATTTTGGATCCAGACTTGATCTTTATATGTAATTATTAATTCCTTGAAAATATCATATAGTATATTTTGATCATATTTACTCTCCCCCAACTCTTCCCATAGTCTACAGCTTCACCCTCACTTCTCTACCCATCTTACATTGAGTTTTCTTCCCCTGCCATCAAGTCTGGTTTATGCTGCCCAACTATTCTTGGGAGTGGGGCCTGTCCTGGAATGTGATCAACCTACCAGAAGTCACATCACTAAAGAGCTGACTCTCTCTCTTCAAATGCCAGGTAGTGGTGGGATTTTGTGCCTACTTCTTCCCTTGACTGGGCAGGTTATAGACCCTGAAGGGAGAACCTAGTTCTTTTTTAATGATTTTTTTATTTTATGTGCATTGGTGTTTTGCCTCTGTGTGTGTGTGTGTGTGTGTGTGTGTGTGTGTGTATCTATAGATCATGAAACTATAAAGGGGACACCTTTCTACAGGATCACCACCTACAGGAATGTAGTCACATGGCCCAACTACTTTCAAGACTTGGATAATGGGGACAGGGAGGCAGAGGAGGAATTAGCTTGATTTGTAGGGGCCATGCTCCCAAGGTTAGAAAAAATAAGGACTCTTTGACAAATAGAGATGATGCTGGAGCAAAAACTGTTTCCTGCAGATCAACCCCCTGTGCAAACTTTAACTGTAGTCAGACTTGTATGCCATGTGTGGCCAGACCAGACCCCACGCTGCTTCCCTCCATCAGGGCCTCCCCTCCAGGAAGTGGTAGTTATTGCTTGGATCCAAGGGGAGAAAAGCTCTAGAGAGTTCCAGGGCCCTGGCCCTGCAGTTCAGGACTGGTAAGAATGGTGCTTACCTCTCAGCAGGAGCACGGGCACTTGGTATGTTTTCTCCACCACTCGACCATGCCCAGCACCCACCCTGGCCTGGCACACACTGCCAGCTCTCAAAGAAACCTTTGTGAAACCGATGAATAAGCCACTACATTCCACTGCCTTCCACGTAGCTACGTGACTATTTCCATGCGTTCCTAAATGTTTTCTGAAAATACTGAATCCCTGCCTTCTCGTTCTGTGTGTTTTCTTGCTGACCGAGTGTGTGTGGAGGGTGTTCAGGCAGCAGAAGAGGCAGATGCTTCGGCTAGCCTGTCTGAATGGGCTCTACAGTTAGCCACACGTTCGTTGTGTGACACGTTTGCTGTGTGACTCTGAGAAAGGCGCTCCTGGGCCTCTGTCCCCCGGGATGAGGCAGGGTTGGTAAACATGCTGTTGCTCATATGGTCATCCTACGTGGTGCGAACTGTGAATGTGCAGCACTTAAAACAGTGATGGGTACAGAGCATGGACTTAAATATCAGAAGTCAATACCTTTTTGCAGTGCCATTCTTCACTAACCCAAAGCACTGTTCTTCCTGAACTGAGCAGGAAGCTACAACCTAGTCCAGTTTTCAACCAGGCAGCTCTTTATATTGAAGCAATTAACGTAATCACCCAGAGCAAGTCAGCCCATTGTCATTGCAGACATCTTGTAGCCCATCCATCTCTTGGGTGTCTGGATATAGCTTAAAGTGTTTCAGGTTACCCCAGGAGAAAAGATACCCCACCCAGCACTGGCAGTGTTCTCTCTCCAAATGATCCACCTGCCAGCTCGCCTGCTTCACTGCATCCCTACAGCTGACCATGTTGCAAACAGGAATCAGTTCCCTTTGATGCCCCAGGCCAGACGAGGTCCAGATGAGTCTCAGAGCAGTTTTGCTCGATCTCCAAACACCTTGAGATGAATTCAAGGGGGAAGAGATGTCCCATTTTCACCAGACTCCCCTTTCCTGCTGAAACAGAAAGAAAAACCCAGGATCCTCAAAAGGCACCCAGAGAGACAATGTCAATCTTTAAGGAGACAGGAACACAGGACAGGGAAGACTGCAAAGCTTAGATTGCTTCCTAAAGGGTAGGGGCAGGGAGACACGATCTTTATCTAATCAGACCGTCTGACCAGGAAATCCCTGAGATCAAAGCATGAGGCTTTTTATTTAGCACTGTGTCAACTTAAAAACAGCCCTGGCAAAGCCACAGATCTGGACAGACTCACACCTCTCCCTGCCCCATCCCTACCCCACCTCCTTGACCCATTCCTCTGCATCTGAACCTTCTTAACATTTCATTTGGAATAAAACCCTGGGGTGAAAGAGTCCTGATATTCTTGTAGGAAGCGACATTAGACAGGACAAGGCAGAAAATGCCACACTTCTCCCCGGCTTCCAGACCCCAAAGCAATGAGGTGGGCACTCTGGAGGAGGCAGCATCCTCTGCATGTCTCTAGTCAGGTTCTCTGGAGAGCAAAGGGAGGGAGTGTGTGTGTGTGTGTGTGTGTGTGTGTGTGTGTGTGTGTGTGTTACTAAGCCACTTGCTGCAAGTATTTCCAACTTTCCAGGCATTGTTTTAGGACAACTAGCAGGAAAAAGCAGACCCCCAGGGGAAGCATTCAGATCTCCCTGCGGATCAGGGCTACAATCCCTCGAGAAACTCCTTGTTAAAAAGGATGCTATGGGGGTTGGGGATTTAGTTCAGTGGTAGAGCGCTTGCCTAGCAAGCACAAGGCCCTGGGTTCGATCCTCAGCTCCAAAACAAACAAACAAACAAAAACAACAACAACAACAAAAAAAAAGGATGCTATGGTTACCAGGGTCAGCACAGGGTGTTCATGTCAAGCAGGAGACACACACTGAAGAAACATGTCAAAGAAAAGATAGGGACTGAGGACCTATCCAAATGGAAGGGGTCACTGCTAAGAACTGACAGGGTTACAGGGAACAGGCAGGCAGGGAAGTACTCTGTTACTCGTGGGAAGGAAAAGCAGGACCCAGAGGGACGGGAACATGGGACTTTAACACAGTTCCTGTCTCTCATAGACCATGTTACCAAGACATCAGCTGCTGTGCTCTGGCATATCCAAAGAGGCTATGAGCTGAGCTGAGTTCTGATACCACGTTCTTGAACTTCAAGAATGGTAAACCTAGTAAACCCACCTTTCTTCATTACCTAGTTTCTTCATTACCTAGATTGTGTTAGAGCAACAGAAAATGAACTAATTCTCCAAGACTAGTGTCAAGTCAGGTGGCAGAAATGGCATCACCACCACCACCACCACCACCACCACAGAAAACCTGATTAAATATATTATTAGATATTTAAAAGTTTAAAGCCAGAAGCACACCTTGCAACAACCGAGTTTAAGGCTTTTATCTTTCAGACGAGGATATCAAAGCATAATGAGGCATTCACAGAGGCCCCTGATGCAGCTGAAAAAAATTTTTACAAGGATTCCTAGCTCGAATGATCACATTTTCACACCACTCTGTCAGAAAATGCTGTTTATCTTCTGCCCTTTCTCTTAGTCATCAGCTATTTCTTTGTAGACACTCCAAAGAAATGTACCAGAACATTTCTGTTTATTTTATACACAATACTCCTGCAGGCCACAGCGCTCCTGGACACAAGGAACAGAGAGCCACTCAACATAGATGACCACCAGGGGGTGCTCAGAGGACAAGCTGACACATGGGGGTGGCCCTGGCCAGTGGCCCCTCTCATGGGAAACACATGTGATAGCAAGAACCAAGACTGTTATCTTTTGTTCTTAAGCGAAGGGTTAGAGGTCTCAGGTCCCTTCTGCAAAGCATGGTTGCACATCTGTCCTGAGCAGGAAAAGCAGCATCCACATGTGCTGACCTTGTGCTAACGATACACTTTCCCGGGCTCTCATCTGCTTGCTGCTCTGTGTCCCCATAAACAACGTGGAAGACCCTAACACTGTGATGCCCAAACAAGGCAGAGAAGAGAGTTATGGCTTGGTGTGCTAAGACACTGGGAATTTCTGTTATAGGAAAGAGGATAAAGGGGATTATGGTAGTCACCGTGTGCCCAGCCTCATCCCTAAAGTTACCTGGTTGCCCTCAGAAATTTGACAATGGACTTACACAAATCCCACACTTCAGCAGAAAGCAAGTCTCAAGGTAAGGTTAGTTCTTCCATCAGTCCACCTGTCTCAAAATTGTGAAATAAGGGCCATGTCTGTCTGTTCACATCAAATCCCCATTTAATGAATGAGGTTCACAATTTGGGCTTGATTTTTCTTATACCTCCCATCAACTACCCTAAGAGCAGCTTATTGGAAGAAACTCCCATAAGGAAAGCATTTAACATCCATCTTGACAGAAAACCATGGTGGTTAAATACAACAGTTAAAACTGGAGACTTCTTTGGGGTAGAGAGATGGCCCAAGTTCAGATACCCAGCACGCACATGGTACCCACATTTCTGTAACCCCAATGTTTGTACAGGGTAAACAGGCAGATCCCAGAGGTCACTGGCCAGGCAGCCTAGCTGAAATGGAAAGCGCTGGGTTCAGTTAGAGATGGTGTATCAATAAATAAATAAATAATAAATAAATAGATAAATGAGATGGAGCATCATAAAGGAAGATGCCTAAACACGCTGTCTTAGTTAGGGTTTCTATTGCTGTAATGAAACACCTGACCAGAAAGCAAGTTGGGGAGAAAAGGGTTTATTTGACTTACACCTCCATATTGCTGTTTGTTATCAAAGGAAGTCATGACAGGAATTCAAACAGAGAAGGATCCTGGAGACAGGAACTGATGCAGAGGACATGCAGGGGTGCTGCTTACTGACATGCTTCATGTGGCCATGTGGCTTACTCAGCCTGCCTTCTTATAGAACCCAGGACCACCAACCCAGTGATGGTACCACCCACAATGGGCTGGGCCCTCCCCCATTGAAAACTAATTGAGAAAATGCTTTATATTTGGATCTCATGGAGGCATTTCCTCAACTGAGGCTCCTTCCTCTTTGATGTAGCTTGTGTCAAGTTGACAAACAAAACCAGCCAGTACACACACATACACACACATGCTAATACATCACACACACATACACACACACACACACACACACACACACACACATACACACACACACATTGGAGGCTTCCCTCTGGAGACAGAACTATTTTATCAAATCCTCCCTAAAAAGAGATACCTACAAAGAGATGGCCCTGATTTATTACATTATAGTCATGTTCTCCACCTACTTAATTTTTGGAAACCATTGATCTATTCTTGTCACCACAATTTTAATTTTTGGACTGTAATCTAACTAGAGTTATATACTTTTTTATTGATATGTGGTACTCCATTATATTGATATACTGGAGGAGTTTTAATCCATTAACTCACTAAATGACATTGAAATTGTGAATTATGGGCAATTGTGCTCTAAACATTTATAGACAAACTTGTGTGCATGTAGGATTTGATTTCTCTAATTATCTAGGAGTAGGATACCTGGGCTTTTGATAGGCTAGGCAAGTTCTCTACCTCTGAGCCACATTCCTGGCTTTGTGCTTAACATTTTTAAAAATGGCTGAATGGGTTTTCAGGATGCTGTTTTGTTTTTTTAAGAAATTGTTTCATTCCATCTCAGTTATAGAGTTTATATGCATTCAACTGTTCATCTATCATTTTTAAATGCTAGTCTGTATGTTTTATTCCTAAAGTTGGCAAATTTTGTGTTCTCCCTTTTATGAGGTTCCATGTAGTTAGGTATTGTTGTATATATGTGTGTGGGTGTGCAGGTGGGGGTCAGAGGACAACTGTGTGGGGTTGGTTCTCTTTTGAAAAGCAAGGACGCAGACCCACTGAGCCGTCTCTCCAGCTCTTTAAACTTTTTTTTTAATCTCCTGTGTATGTGTATGTGGTATGCATGCACATGTATATGTGTGTTTGTATGTGGGAGAACACATGTGTGCAGATTCATACTCACATTTGTACAGGTAAGTGTAGAGGCCGAAGAGCGAGGTTGAGAACCTTCCTCCCATCTTATTCACTGAGGCAGGATCTCTTGACCAAACCCAGAGCTCTCCGATCTGCCTAGTCCGGTTAGCTAGGATGCCCCAGAGAACTGTCTATGTCATCAGAGGATAGAATTACAGGCACATAGCTTCACCCCTTGAGCATTTATATTAATTTTAGGGATTCTAACTCAGGTCCTTTTGCTGGTCCAGCAAGCATTTTAACTGATGAGCTATCTTCCCAGACCACTTCTCTTTTTTTGTCAGTTCTATTAGACTTATAATTTGCATTGTTCTTTCTAAAGAACTAACTCTGATCAGCTGGATTTGCTCCACTGTTTTCCTCTTACTAATTTCATTAATTTCTGACTGTATTTTGAATATGACTTCCTTACTTGGGTGTTTTTAAAATTGTGTGTGTGTGTGTGTGTGTGTGTGGTGTGGTATGGTGTGGTGTGGTGTGTGTGTGGGGGGTATGTATACATGAGAACAAGTGTCTGTAGAGGTTAGGAGAGGGTAATGGATCTTCAAGAGTTAGAGTTACAGGTAGTGTGAGCCACCCACATACATGCCAAAAACTGAGCTCTGGTCCTCTGGTAGAGCAACACACTTTTTTAACTGCTGAGCCATCTCTCCTGTTTGAGTTTTGCCGTCTTTTTCCTTTCTAATTAATTTAAGACTGAACCTTAAACTAAGTGGAGAACTCTCTTAGTATAGGCAATGTGTTGGTTAACTCCTTGAGTACGAAACTGGAAAGGGTTTCAGTATTCCGGTAATGTTCGAACAAATGATCATATATGGTTTGATCCTTAGAGAATCATCAACATGATTCTTTCCCTGATCCATGGCCATACTAAGGTATGAATAATACCTGTCCTTAGAGACCACTAGAACATTTATCCATGTACAGACAAGTCTGACATTGATGTGTAACACTACAGTGAAGACTACTTATTTTAAACTGTACTAACGTGTAATGTTTTTTGGCTGGGTGACATGCTATGAACGTTATTAAAAGAGAAAGCCTTTTGTCTCTCTTCCATATTCTTCCAAACTTGTCAGGATGAATTTTTAATTTGATATTAATATTATTTCAGGTCTAGAAAAATGAAATCACAAGTTTAACTTGTTAGCTTGGATTTTGTCATTGACTTTATATTGTACAATTCCAGTTTTAAATGAAATCCTAAGAGAATTTCATTTGTGACAGCATTACAATAATTACATATTATCGTATTTTATCCATATGGATGTATTTCATTCTTGCTAAGACTATGGAACTACTCCACAAAACTGACTGAACTATTTTACTTCTTCACACATTACATTCTACTGACACTGAACCAATTTTTAGCTTATTGATGAATAATGAAGTCTGAAAGGGAAGAGAACTATGGATTGCCCAATCTTCCCTTCTGGGTCATTCTCAGCCTGTGTGCTGGTTGGCTTATATAGAACATGACAAGCTTTCTTGATCATTCACTTTTCATTCGATATCATTTTCTTATATTCACAGAAGGATCTAGTTTGAATATAGAAGTGAATGCTTTGAAAGGTTCTAGTGTTCTGGCTGCTTTGTATGCTGTAGACATAATGTGAATTGAGTCTTGGTGAATTCCCATGCATTGGAAATCCACCAGAACTTTATGATGAGGTTCAATGTGAACATTACAAATGTGTCTCAAAGAACTGCAGACACACACACATACAGTTGTTTGTGTTCATGCTCTATTGACCCATCACACTCTACTTACACAATACAAATTAAAAGATAAAATGATTAAGAATGCCAAGAGAGTGGAGAAGAGAATTCGACCAAATATAGTGACCTCCTGAGCTAATCCTATGCTACTGATTGCACATGGCTCCCATGCCCATGAAGTCAAAGTGGTGTGTGTGCATAGAAACCAAGCAGGTGATTCTCTGTTTTCCATTTGCTTTGTCATTCTATCCACACTGGACTCCCTGGGAAATCTGAAGAATTCCTCATGACATTTTGAGATCATTAACTACTTGACAGGGGAGTAGAGAGAGATTTAAAGCAAATGTGTCAGAAGTCACACCTGATTAAAGATCAATCTGGAGCACAGATAAAAGCACCTTGGAAACTGCAACATGAGTCCATAGCAAGATGGGATTTGAGCCCAGGTATTTGGGGAGTGGGTCAGTTATGTCAGGAAACACAGACTCCCAAAGAGACATCAATAAAGATACATTTTTTCACCTCCCACAATCTGTCACCACTGTTTCTTTTTAGGAGATGCAGCTGATAGCTAACACTTAAGCTGTGATGCTCAAACTTAAAACAATTTGGTGGCACACCAAGGTCTGTGAGAAAAACAACATCTCATCATTCTGTCAACACGTATGTTTAAGGTAAATTGCATACAGTAAAAATTTATTTCACTTTTAAAAACACATAGCTCACGTAACCTTTAACCTAATGTAGAGCTTCCTACGTAATTTTTCATGGGGACTAAGGTTTGTCAGGTTGCCTATCAGTTATACTTCCAGTCAGATTCCACCAGCAGCATTTATTCAGGAGCAGTCACAAGCAAGGAGTAATGACATTTACTCCTTGATGTGCATGATCCAACTGCCAGTCTGTAAGTTCAAAATCCCTAGTGAAATGTAGCAAGTTCTATTCCATGAGTCTAAAGTTGGAAGCACAGAGGAAGGAGGACATGATGGGGATTCAAATGGGTTTTCAAGCATTAAAAAACATTTGGGATGATAAATTCACAGGTCTACAGGAGAAATTCATGGGTGTGAAATAGCTTGGGACACTCCATTGGAACCACAGGTCCCATGTCTGCTAACAAAGGACCAGGGAGAGGATTTGGAGTTTCGGTGTTCAACAATGGGGAGACACAGAGGCTTTACAAGAGGGTGTGGCAGCTTAGTTGACATCCATGCAGCGGGGCTTTTAGAATGTGAAAGACTATGTCCCTTAGAAACTCGTGTGCTGTCCTGTGTTCTGCAGCAGCTTCTCATTTGGTCTGCCGCTGATCTCTTGATGTTCTCAGGAATCAAGCCATATCCACATCCAACTGTCTACTAAAATTCTGCTCTTTGTCTTCTCAAACCTTGGAAATTAAATAACCAGGATTATTAGAATTGTATTTGGACCAGAACTTGGCAGAACGAGAAACAGAGTAAAAGATGGTATTTCTCTAGAACTTTCCTGTTTTACTGACTACAAAGCAAGGCTTCACCTAACAGTGAACAGGTCTGCATTCCACCAGAGATTAGGATCTCTACAGGACTTCAGGTTGCAAATATAACTGGCCATGACTATCATTTCTTCCTACTCCAACCCCATTTAAAGTGACTGTCATGTAATCTTTTAAAAGAAATTAATAAACACTGTCCAATAGAATGAGAGCCCATTTGCCATAAATATATTCAACACATTTTTGGAAAGTGAGAAATGAGAGAAAGAATGCTAATTATCTTGGCAGAATGCAGAAAAGGGAATGCCAACTGCTTTCAGACAAGTAGAAACACAGACACTTCTCCCCGAGGAAGCGCCAAGTTGCTGAGTTGTGTGTAAGTGATGAATATTTCAGAAGGAAGGCAGATAAGGGTTGCTGTGGAAAGGGTTTTTGTTAAAAGCCCACCCTTAGTGGTTAAGGCCAGGAGGATTCTTCTCTCATGTTGAGCATCATGGAGTTAGTGTGTTTATGGAACAGGACCAGAGAAAAGCAAAAATGAAACAAAGGGGAGCTCAAATCTACCACAGTAGAAAGCGACAGCGTTCCCAAGGCCCAGCTCCAGCTTCCTCCCAGAGCTCACACGCATACATGCACATGCACAGACACGGACACAGACACAGTCTAGCAAGAGATTGCGCTTCTCTTCTGCATAGTCCAGTAATGACTTACAGATATGAGAGGCGAGGGGTCTTCAGTGAATCATTGATGCATTGTTCTCTGAGTGGTGAAGCTCGTAAAAGTGTCTATCCATGATCTTAGAGCACTCAATCATAGCAAGTACCAGATACTGCAAAGAATTCCAAGGTGAATGAATGAAATCAAAGAGAAAAAAACCAGTGCTAAGACAGTTTAAAATAAAAACATTGGGGCTGGTGACATAGCTTAGTGGTCGTGTTGACCTGCACTCAGTTCAACCCCCAGTACCACCAAAAACTTGAAATGTTAGTAGTTTTAAGCAGGCAAAGATTTGTATCCATGTAAGAACAGGTTGTCATAAGAAAGGACAAAGAAAAACAGAACTGTTAAGAATCAAACATACAATTCTCAGTTGTTTTTTTTTTTTTATTCAGTAGAATATTAACAAAGTTGAAGAAAATTCTCAAAGGGCAGAGAAAAAAATCACACTAAACAATATAAGGAAACTGCCATTTGTTTTCTAGGCTGGCCTATATGGGAATGGTTCAATCCTTTAAGCCATGAGACCTATGGGAAGTCTTCAAGGAGAAGACTGTTGGTTCGCTCTTCGCTTCTTTGTTGCCTGACTCTAACACGAGCAGACCATACACGTCCTGTCACAGGCTCCCTTTACCACTGCCTCACCACAGTCCTAACAGCAACGAGGCCAACTTCATGGGCCGGACCCGCCAGAACGAACCGAAAATAAATCTCTTCTGTTTGCAAGCTGATTGTCTTCAGTACTTTGTTATAGTAATGGAAAGTTGACCAACACAAAAAGCAAATTAGAGGATTGACTCAACATCTGGTAGGAAGTGGTAAAAGAAAACAAAGGAAGAAAAAAAAAAAAGAACTCATCAAAGAAATCACGCAAGACAATTTCCCAAAACGGAGAGAATGAGTTTACAGGTTTAAAGGTTTTTTGTTTTCCCCCTGAGGGCCCAAGATTATGAATAATAAAAAAATTCATGCCAAGGTACACAACTGGGAACTCTCAGGAGTAAAGGGAAGATCCTCAGTACATCCAGGAATTAAATCCAGACTATATAGGACAGTACAGGAATCAAAAGCCACCAAGAAATTCGTGATAGCCACTGAGCTATATATGATGACAATAATGACAGAGATTTGTTTTTGAAGATTCTGTCTATTTGTGTGTATTTTATTTTTAATATATATGAGTATTTGCCTGCATGTATTGAAGTGCACCGCATATGCACAGTGCCCGTGGATGCTATAAGAGCATAGAGGATCTCTTGGAATCAGAGATACGGGTGGTTAGATGGATGTGAGTTGCTGTGTGTGTGCCAGGAACTGAACCTGATTTTTCTGCAAGAGCAGCAAGCACTCTTAACTGCTGAGCCATCTTACCAGTCCAGAAAGAATTCATTTTAACTCTCACAGTCAGAAGACTTCACACGGGGTTTAATGCTATGATTACCATTTCGAAATTTTTTTTAACTTAAATATTTTTATTCATTTTACATACCAACTACAGATCCATCCTCTCATCCCTCCTCCCACTCCCCTCCCAGCCTCCTCTCCCAGGCCCACCCCCCAAGTCCTCCCATGGGGAGTCAGCAAAGCCTGACACATTTAGTTGAGGCAGGACCAAGCCCCTCCCCCTTGCATCAAGGTTAAGCAAGGCATCCCACCATATGTAATGGGCTCCAAAAAGCCCGCTCATGCACCAGGGATAGGTCCTGATCCCACTGCCAGGGGGCCCCTTAAACAGATCAATCTACACAACTGTCTCCCAAAAGCAGAGGGCTTAGTCCGGTCCCAGGCAGGTTCCACAGCTGTCAGTCTAAAGTTCCTGAGTTCCTATAAGCTTGGTTCAGTTGTCTCTGTAGATTTCCCCATCATGATCTTAACCCGCCTTGTTCATATGATCCCTCTTCCCTCTCTTCGGGATCAAATTCTTAACCATTTTGTCTTTTGTATTTTCTAAGTCAATAGACCAGTGGTGCACGCACCAGGCAGGGTTGGCTCATGTACAGTCCTAGCCCTGCTACCTCTTGGCCCCTTTGGACGGATTCTAAACTATCCGCACCTCTAAGCTGTCCGGATGGTGCCAGTACACCCCTCTTCCACTGCCCACTGTCCCTGTGGAATGACTTGATTGAGAAAGTGCCATCTTCACTTGTAAGTGCCTGTAAGGGCTATATTTACCCCTCAAGGGAGGTGTCTCAGGAGTAGGGCACTTACCTAGCATGCATGAGGCCTTGAGTCTGAGAGCAGAAGCAACTAAACCCTATGAAACGGTGAGATATAATAGAAGAAAGGGGAGCTTTATCCACCTGCTTTTTGAAAAAAAAAAAAAGGCTCCATATTTTCATTTGTAGAAATTATATGCAAGCCTTGATTTCAATAATTACTGCTTGAGAAGTGAGAATTATTTTCTGAATATCAAATATTCAACTGTGACTAACAAAGAGTTTTTTTTTTAATGCAAGAACTCTACATAAGCTCACATATAAATGACTGCATTCAGAACTCCATCAGGGTGGTTTGGATTGGAGCCTGGGATCGCACAACTCCAGGTCCAGCTTCCCGTGCTTCCTTTCTGAGCCACACCTTGTCTGTTGGATGAGACAGCACTAGATTCAGATCTACCCAAACAGGACAGTTTCTGACTACAGGGAAAGACAATTCCATGTGGCTCAAGACCCTCCCCAAAGCAGTCATGGGTGTATTTGGAGGCTTAGTGGCGTTTTGGCCAGGAGAATAGAGGCACCTGTATCTAAGTTCAAGTTAGAGCAACACTTCCTCTAGAAGACATAAGACCCTGAAAGCGGAGTCTGGGAACAGGCAGGCTTTTCTTCTATGGGGAACATGCACAGGAAACGAGATGCTGGCTGCTCTGGAAGGGTACGGACCAGCCCAGAGCTGAAGGCTGGGGGAAGGGAGGAGTATCCAGTGTGAACCCCTTCGGATGCATGAGTCTGAGCTTTATTTCAGCAGACACCAAGGTCACTGCCAGCTGTGAAAGTAGCCAAGCCGAGACCTTGATTTCCCAAGTGCTGTTACTTGTTTCATGCAGGTCCACATCCCCCAAGAATTTTTTTTCTTCCTCTATCTTGCTCAGGCTGATATTCGCAGAACCATAGACCTCACTGGATTTGGTGACCTGACAGCTGCCCTTACATGGGGATTTGTATCATAAATTCCCACTAAGAGGCCCCTGATCCACATCTTCCTTACCAATTTATGCTGTCGTGTCTTTCAGACAGGAACTGGTATGTTCACATGTGGCAGGGCTGGCGGCTCATCAGACAGGTTCTATTAACTTGGTCGCCAGGTGGTAACCATATTACTTCATGCTTCTTGGTAACTTCTGTGCAACACAATTACCTTTGACAGCTCTTGAGTGGGACAGCAATTTTCAGCAAATGTTTTCAGTAACCAAAGGCCAGAAGGAAAGGAAAAGAGAGTGCTTCGGTTAAGCTTTGAGCGTGGCTCTGACAGGTCTTCAGCACCTCTGTTGTGTTATAAATAGGAATTCTGTGGAAATTCAGTACACATGGAATTTGCAGAAGGGAGTTCGGCAAGGCCAACGGTTTCCATTGTGCTTACAAAAGAATGTGTCCTGACACAGGGAAACAAGGCCTACCGTGACGAAGTTCTTTCCAGCCCGCCAAATACCATAGGCTGCAAGAATTTTCTTCCAATGAATTTTCATACTGAGGAAGTTTTTTTGTCTGTCTTCACACGAATTCTTCATTGCAAAGAGTGTGACATTCACTTCTGTGATTTTCTTGGATTCACAATGCCCTCAGCATTCCTCAGAGTTATCCCAAGAGGATATATCTCACTATCCACGTGTTGGTTTCCAGTTTCAGACAAAAAAAGATGCATAATTATTACAGGTAGGCTGTTCAAAATCTAATTTTATAGAATGAGAATCTGAAAGTCTCCATGCTTCAGCACCATGATGGTATACACATGCACATGGACACGCATGCACATATACACATTCACAAGCACACACACATGAAGTCACTTTTTAAAAGAAAACCTAAAACAAAGGTCTCTGGTCACACACTATGGGGAAGAGACAGAGCTATTCAGCCACCATGTCACAGGTACAAGGGGGAATGATCAGACACAGTCTGTAGCTTGCAGTGCTTGTGGGGTTGAATGTAAGGCCACATGTCCATAGCTACACCCATAGAACATACTATGACTCACATGCCCTTGGCCCAATACCCAGCAATGCTTCCCTTTGACACACCCAAGAGGAGCCTGGCCTACGCTCTCATTTCATTAGCAGTGTTTTACGGGCCAGCATGCTTTTGATCTCGGCTGACTAGACACACGATATTATCAGCTCTAAATCAAGCCACATTTTTACTCTTTCTTCCAAACTGGTCTCCTTGGTGAGGACAAGAGCAGCTAATCCCTAACATGTTGCAGATTGTGACATCCAGTTCGTCATTTTTACCTTCTTTATTTACTTAACAGCCACTTTGTCAATAACAGCTGTTGGCTTTTCTTTTAGACTCAGAGGATAGAATTTTGATTGTAAACTTTGCCTCAAAGTTTGATATCAGATCATTATCAATTTTGAAGTGACTTTTTTTCTTGCTTATCTATGAATTAAAAAAAAAAAAACTAGAGACCATCAAACTTAGAGATGATTCAGTGGTTAAGAGCATTTGCTGCTATTGTAGAATTCCCAGAACCTACATAGCGGCCCATAATGCGAGTTCCATGGGATCCATGGGATCCAGTACCACCTTCTAGCCTCTACAGGCATCCATACGCACATGGTACACATACAGACAAACAGGCATTCACACAGAGGCATTAAAAAATATTATAAAGATAGAGACCTACAATCCAAAAACTGATCTATACAGGGTATTGTGGTGGTTTATCTTGACTGATAACTTGATAGAATTTAGAATCACCTAAGAGACACACCTTTGGACATGTCTACAGGTGTTTCAAAAGAGACTTAACCAAGGAGGGGAGACTCACTCTGAATGTGGATGATATATATCATCACCATCACCCACAGGGGTCCTAAGCTGAATGAAAAGGAGAAAGTGAGCTAAGTAGTCACATCTCTTTCTGCTTCCTGACTCCATAGGTCAGTACTGCCCCACAGTACTGACATCACACTTCCTAACGCCACAACTCCCTCTCCTTGACAGGCTTTGAACCATGAGCCAAATTAAACTGTTCTTCCTCCAGTTGCTGTTGTCAAATACTATGTCATAGCAATGAGAAAAACAATGACTACAGGTATAACACAGAAAAAAAGCCCATGGAGATATGGTCCTTGTCTCCCCCCCAGACCCCCCCCCCCCAAAAAAAGAAAAAACCACCACAGGCTGCAGCCTTTCATGGATGTTGACCATCAGACATCTGCTTGGTTTTGGAGGTGCAAGAAAAAGCTATAGGCAGCTATCACGCACTGCCAGTCAAACAGTTCCCAGACCTGTTCAATACTGAAGGAAGACTGACGTCTTTTGACTCCTTTAAACATTATAGTCTTTGGTGTTTGCTTTCTTATAAAGAAATAAGATATGTCTGTGCCAAAAAAAAAAGCCATGAAAATAAACAACCCAAAAGAAAAGAAAAAAACTTAAAGATTCAAAGTTTTCCGTTAATAGCTCTGTTGGTTAGGCCAACACATCCCCAAATCTTTTCTCATTTATCTCTTTGTGCTATGGAGTCTGTAAAGGGCTAATACTCTTATCAGTTAGAGGGTCAAGACACATTTCTAACCAACAAAACCTAAATAAAGGAGGAAAAAATATCTGAGGAAACTGGAGTTCTACCATTTCTCTTTCTTGACTGGAACTGCCTCGGCTATCTTGAGACCATGAGGCACTATGCATGAGGACAAAAACTAATATGACGACAGTACAGGGTGGGAAGAGGGGATTACTGCACAACTGGATCCGTGCCAGCAGCTTGTTACTTCCAATGGGAGGAAGTAATGCCAGGCTACATCGAGGAGAATTAACTGGGTTTTCCTGTCATGTTCGGTATTGTTAATTGATCGCTCTGATCACCCACAAAAATCTCTGATACCAGTGAACCTTGTTCCAGGAGCTTTGGCTCTTGACCCAAGTCAAATACACGTCTTCGTTTAATGCAAAGCCTCCTCAGTTTCAACAATGGTCTTGACCTTGTAATAATAACAATAACTGATATTCCTGTGGTCGTTCAATTTTCATTATCTCATTAATCTCCATTCTGAAAATAAGGAAACAGACGTGATAAGAAGTCAGGAGTTGCCCAGGAAGATGTTAGGACTACAGTTCAAACACTGTGATTATAACTACTGTCCTCATTCAGTCATTATGGAACTGGGACTTCTCCCACAAGAGATGCACATCTATGCAAACCTATAAATTGGTGAATGCAGAAAGCTCTCCAATCTCCAAGCCAGCTGTGCTATTAACCAAGGCCATTTCTGAAGCAGATCAGCCTGAACCTGGTAGGCCCACAGCTCATAACCGCTGCAGATAGGACTTACTCTCCACATTATCTCAATAGCAGAGAGTAAAGCCACTAGCTTTTCTTGGTCTTCTACAAACAGGATGTGTTAATTTTTCTTTTTGTGTTATAATTCATCCCTCTCAGTGAGCAGGCCTCAAAGGTAGTCTTTAAATACATGAACCAAGGTTTTAAATGCCAGTAGTTAGAGATGTGGCCTTTAGCTTTCCATAGGGCTAAATTCAATCTAGCTACACTATTATTAGTATGAATCCCGGCCAGATAACTCTTGGATTTCAGCCCTCGTCTCATATAGGGTGACATTCTCAAAACACTGAAAATGGGTTTTTAGAATTAAATGAGATAATGGGAGCTTAGGAAATGAAGTTCCTGTCACATGACTTCACGCATGCTCTCAGAGATCTCTGTGGTCTTTGCCAGTTCCATAGCTCCATGGTAGGAATCATATAGTATTCTCTGCAGGTTTACAATGTTGCATCATCTTGGATGATCCTCAGAGTAACCCTAAGGAGCTGAGATATGTTCCCTAAACTTAGTGGCTATAAACAATCACCATTCATTTCTCTTTAACATCCTGTGGCTGGGTAAGGTGGGTCTTTTTATCTAACCTGCTCAGCTAGGATAGCATGCCTGTGATCAAATGAGGGGTCCACCTGGTACCCAGCTGTTCTGGGATGACCATCTGTGGTGGTTGGATGGCTGTCAGCCTCTGCAGCGGGATGATTAGCCACATGTCTGTCACCTCCCAGCTGGCTGTCTTGAGCTTGTTCACTTAGTGGTCACAAGAGGGTAAAAGAAAGTGTGTAGTGCTCCTTGAGGCCGTCTCAAGACTGGCACATGTCTAACTCATCCATACTCCAGCAGCTAAAGCAAGCCACAAGACAGCCCAGATCCAACGCATGAGGAAACATGCTTATCTCTTGACGAGAGGAACTGCAAAGTCACACTCTGGGCTAAGAAAAATGTGTGGCCACTTTAGCAATAGATGGCAGTATCCAGACAGTTTTCCAGAGCCACACACATGGGTTGGCCTTCCCAAATACTCTTTGCCCCAAACCCAGACAAAGTTTATTATTCTATCAATGCAAATACTGTAGGCCTGCATGGGTTGTTTGTTTTGCTGTTTGTTTTGAGTTTTAGCTATTTCCCATATTTCTTTCAGAGAGAGAATCAATAGCTCAGAGCTGTCTGCTATGTGTATTAAGACAAGTTGAGGAGCAGCGCCTTGTCAGATACCTTGGAACCTGCTGGGGATAGTCAGCACAAGACTGTGATGGGCATTTGAGGCACTGGAGGCCACCCTTCCTTCTTAGGTGGGAACTCATCAACTGCCATGGTTGTACAAGGCACAGTGGCCCATATTGTCTAGCTGGCTGGGGGTGACAGAGTAATTTCACCTTACCAGATAACAGGAGAGAATCCTGGACTGGGAAAAGTGGAACTCCTGGCCCACAGATGACAATATTTGGCTCACGCTTACATGTTTGAAGGTTTGACATTAAGTTGTGAAAGACTGTCAAAGGGCTTGGAATGTCTGGTTTTTAGAACCCCATCGTCCCCTCTGGACAGGAATGAGGAGGAGGCACATGTCCCAACAGGGTGCTTCCTTAGGTTGTGTGTGTTGGAGGCAGGGTAAGGAATAGGTTCCTACTCTGTTCTCATCACTTCTGCCCTTTACAAGAAGTCACATGGGATCAGGACAACAAGAAACTAGGGGATGCATTTGCCAGAGATACGAGAAGGAATGTCTCAAAGGAACAAAACTGGCCCTCGCGTGCTCTGCTGGCAGATCCTCTGGGAACAGAGCCTTCTCTTGAGGAGATGTTGTAACAGGGCTTAGGTGCAAAAAGGTCAGGGAAGGGTCCTGGCCAGCTGTGGCAAGTGCTCCTTCACTGGCCCTTGCCTCAGATAGAGCCCCAGCAGCAGCATTCCTGTGTGAGTGGGCAAAGTCCTTATCCAATAGTCCCCACCTACACATAGGTATTAAATGAAGTCCGGCGGGAGGCCAGTATCTGATACGCCTGGAGGCCCCCATGGGGATGCCAGAGCCTCCACCAAAACAAGCCATGGCCAGCTCACCCACTGTTCTCCAAGAGAGCAGACTCAGCAAAGCCCCGGGGAAACACAGTCTGGCTCATAGAAAAGGGTCCTATTGGCCCTCGTTCCCCAGATTCTTGTTTTTGGCTCTAGAGACAACACTGAGTTCAGTTCCTTATAAAGTTTCCAGATTTAAAAGCCAAGGAGACTCCCCAAACCATACCTGGACTGAGAGACAGGCAAAAGAAACGCACATACTTTCCAACTCCACACTTCTCCCTGCAGGCTCAGTTCTTTGGCCGGGAGCAACAGGGAGGGACCAAGGACTATGGCGCCCACTTCCCTTGCAGGAAAGGTCTCCTCATTTCAAGGTGGCTCACACAGGTCCTGAGATGTGAAGCTCAGCCCCGGGCCTCTAAGAATTGCACTCTACCTCCTTATGGCTGTTGGCAAAGCATCTGCTCTGGGTATTCCAGCAGGTGACTGTGTTCAGCCCTTTACCACCCCAACCCACAGAGTCTGGTCCTGCAGAATCCATGATCTGGCTGCATTCCCAAGCCTAACCAGCAGCCCCATTTCCAAGCCCTGTGTGCTCCTTAGTTTTCTTGTTTCTACGGCACAATAGCTGACTAAAATAACCAAAGGAAGGTCTGCTTGGGCTCATGGTTTGAGAAGATATAGAGCCCACCATGCTGGGAAAGCCTAGCAGCAGAAATGTGAGGGGGAGGGTCACATTGAATCCATCCATACTCAGGAAGCTGAAGGAAGTGAATGCTGATGCTCAGCTCTCTTTCTTCACTGTATTGATCTTAGGATCCAGCCACAGGATGATGTCATCTACGTTCAGGGTGGGTCTTCCTTCCTTAAACACACGGGATGTGTATGCATATACACTCCCAGAGGTATGTCTCCTAAGTGATCTTAAAACATTGTCCTGTTGACAATAAATATTAACCCGTGTACTCTTTCCTTCCTTTCCACCTTACTCTGCCACTTCCATGTGGAGACTGCACTAAGGAATGTTCTCACTGTATAGGATAAGACTTCCAAGGTCTTGGTAAAACAGAGTAACTGGATGTAAGGAAATAGATGTAAAGGAACTGTATTATGGGATGAGGAGCTGGGAGAGAAGAAACAGAGGAGTCTCTTTCTTCACAGGGAAGAGACCTAAAATCAATCGTGATTCTTAGACTAGCTGAGAGATGGGCCTGTTAGAGGCAGCCTTACCCAGGGGAATTTTTCTGGGATGATCTGAATATATTCTCAAAGATCTCCTGACTCTACTGAGTAACATTCAACTTCTTGAAGAGAAAATCTGACATTAGCCAATGGGGCTGCTGCCAAGTAAAAGGGAGAAGTGTCCTGAGGTCAAGTTCTCCAGCATGCTTTGCACCTTCCTACTCCCCAGGCCTGTGTTCCCTACAAACCTCTACACTTAGGCCTTTCTCCTAGCCCTTCTCTATCTATGGACCCCATGTTTTCGCTCTGCAATGAGCTCATTCAAGCATGATGAGTGGCTGTAGCAGACCATGTAGACTTCAAGTTTTCTTTGTCTTAGGGCAAAATGGAGGCTCTGACCTCTAAGGCTCTTTTAAGCTCAACTCCATGTAAAGAAATGAGCTTCACACAGTTAAACTAGGCACCTACAACCATTAGCTACCCTATTCCCCAGTTCCACTTCTGAGAACTGAGTTACTTCTTTTCCGTGTGTGTGTGTGTGTGTGTGTGTGTGTGTGTGTAGGGATCAAACTCAAGGCCTGGCTTTGCTCATGGTAGGCAAGTGATCTTGCACAGAGCTATATCCCCAGCCTTTTCTTCATTTCTTTTCTTTTTAATTAGAAAGGTAAACAAGTCACACTATAGAAAATGAGAAAACTGACTTGAAAACTTCATTTCTAGTTTATCTACCCACATCCACTATTTTTAGTACTATTTATTCCTTATTTGTATATATACTGGCTAGTTTTATGTCAACACAAGCTAAAGTCATTTGAGAGGAGGGACCCACAGTTGAGAAAATGCTTCCGTAAGATTGGGCTGTAAGCAAACCTGTAGGGTATTTTCTTAAATAGTGATTGATTGGGTGGGGCTGTCCCTGGGCTGGTGGTCCTGGGTTCTATAAGGAAGCAGACTGACTGGCATTATGCCAAGAGAGTCTAAACTGGCAGTCTCCCTCCGCTTGGAGCTCAGGGAATCCTGTGGAAGGAAGACTGTAGGAGTCAGAGGGGATGGAGGACACCAGGAGAACACGGCCCCCTGAATCAACAGAGCAGGACACACATGGGCTCACAGAAGCAGCAAGCATGGTGCCTCACGGGTCAGCACCAGGTCCTCTGAGTGTATGCTGTGGCTGTTACCTTGGTGTTTCTGTGGGACTCCTAACCGTGGGAGCAGATGTGTCTTTGACTCTTTTGCCTGCTCTTGGGACTCTTCCTCCTGTTGAGTAGTCTTGTCCAGCCTTGGTGTGAGGTGTATGCCTTGTCTTACTGTGTTCTGTTTTGTCTTGTTTGGTTTTTGTCTTTTGAAGGCCTGCTCTTTTCTGAATGTAGATAGAGGAGGAGTGGACCAGGGGAGAGGGGAGGTGTAGGGGGAGGTGTGGGGGGGAATTTTTGGAGGAGTGGAGGGAGGGAAAACTGTGATCAGAATGTATGTATTGTGTGAGAGTAGAATCTATTTTCAATTTAAAAATTACAACAATAAAAAAATAGACAAATAAGCTCACTGAGATGGGGCACTTGTCTTATAAACTCAGGCACTTTGGTTCAATCTTGGACCCAGGCATACTAACAATAAACTTATAAAAGGAGAAAGAAAGGAAAGGCAGCAAGCTGAGCAAGCTAAGAGAAGCAAGACAGTAAGCAGCACTCTTAATGATCTCTGCATCAGCTCCTATCTCCAGGATGATGAACTATGGTGTGGAAGCAGAAACCAAATAAACCCTTCCTTCCCCAAGTTGCTTCTGTCATAGTGTTTCATCATAGCAGTAGTGCCCCTAAGACCATACATACTCATTTCTTTAAGTAGCAGTAATCAGAATGTAGGGTTTTTTTGACCGACATTTTTCTCCATATCAGCTGTTTTCTGACTCACAAGCCTTCAGGCATTAGAGTCCACTCATGGCCAGGTAAGGCCCCACAGGCTGACTTAGGAGCACTGTAAGAGTGCTGATACTACAGTTTCTTCACTGTCACCCTTCTAGCCTAAGTTTTCTTGACCTCCAAAAAGATGCCAAAGGAAAGTGGGTTGCCTCCCTGAGTGCCCTTGCATGCATCTAATATCATAGCTATGGGCTCTCTGGCTTTGCAACCTTGCAAAAGAGAGAGATCTAGCACACACATTTCTGAAGATGAGTAATACAACCCTAGATTTCATATAATGGATCACCAGTGTCTTTGGAAGATGGTCCCTGGGTTAAGAGCATGTAGGACACCATGGGTTTGAGAGTTGAGCCTGTCCCACCTAGCCAACCTTTTCCTCAAGCCCTGCGCATTTTTTCCCAAACTCAGCCTTTGATTGAAGGAATAGTTGGAGACGTTGAGAAGGACCAAGGGACTGACCCCTAACACACACACACTAGTATTACAGCTCCTTCACATGTTGGTCATTTCTCTATCCTAAGCCATGAAAAGCAAATAAGCAACAGGATTATTTAGCCAGCACACTGGCTCAGAGATCTTGGAGGCAGCTCAGGGCTACTGCCTCTCTGACAGAAGCCTTGCCCCAAACATAAATATTAGCCTTGAGGACCTGGCTGTCTCCTTCTTCATGACTTAGTGTTTTGGGAGTCATGTTTAAGTTAAAGTAGTGGAAGAAAGAGATGAAGAAGAGCAGGAAAAAAAAAAAGTAAAATGTTCCCTGGAGCAAAGTGAGGTTTAATTCTTATGGGTCTCTAACTGGTACTAGTCCTTCAAACCCTTAAAGCCTGCTTTCCTATACATGACTCAAATCCCAGCAACTCCTGGATCCTCATTCTGGAAACACAAAATAAAAATGTCAGTGTCTGGATTTGGGGTAAAGATGGCAAAACACCTGAGTGAACCACTAACCCCACAGCTCAAGGTTGGAAGCTTTGAGTGGCAAGGCACAGGGCTGGAAGACCTTTCTGCACCATGGCCTTCTCTACGGTGAAATCACAGCCAAGAAGCACAGAGGGTCTGTGCACTACCCCATGCCGGGGCAGTGTACATGCATCACGACAGGAGTTAGATGCTCTGAGGACAGAAGAACAAAGCCTTCTCGGGGACCTCAGACTTGTCAGGTGCTGCAGGCAGCAAGCTTACAGGAGCAGCAGAGCTTTTGAAACTGGGAGCCCCTGACCTCCACAGCCACCTGAGCTTTGGTAAATCCAGGACAAACACACACACAATAGCTGTCATGCCACCCCTCTGTGACTTCGACCACAGTTAACTAAACTTCCTTAAGCTACACAGTTGGAGGGGGGCATTCCAGGAAGGTTTTTCACATACCATTTAACCCAATATTTCCACTGTTTTTGTGGGTTCTGCCTTTTTGAAACAGGGTTTCAACATGTGGACCAGACTGGCCTTGAACTTTCAATGGTTCTGCCTCAGCTTTTCACACGCTGTGATTACAAACATGTGATGCCATGCCCATTCTAGCATTATAGGCATCTTCCATCATGCCCGTACTAGAATTATAGGAATGTATCACCAAACCCGGCCAACCATCTCACTTCTCTCTTGCCAGCAGGACTACCTTGCAGTCTGAACCAATTAGAGATCCAAGTGTGTCTACAAAAGCGAGAAATGAAATGGGAATGTGTGTGTGTGTGTGTGTGTGTGTGTGTGTGTGTGTGTGTGTGTGTGT
>CABHPQ010002067.1:5239-17749 GCA_902168405.1 Peromyscus aztecus
TTTCTGTTTGTTGTTTGTTTTTTGAGACAGGGTTTCTTTGTGTAGCCTTGGCTGTCCTGGAACTTGCTCTGTAGACCAAATTGGCTTCAAACTCACAAAGATCTGCCTGCCTCTGCCTCCTAAGTGTTGGGATTAAAAGCGTGCACCTGTAGCAGGAATCTTAAAGAGTCTTATTAATAAAATCAAACCTGTGGCCAGTTATTGGGGTGAATGCTGGAAGGTCAGAGAAGTAGAACAAGCCACAGCCAACCTCACCTGGCCAACTTCTCAGCTGGTCTTGTTTCCTCAGACTGGAAGCTTCTGTGTCCTCATCCCAATGGCTCTCAGCTGAACTGCTGCTCGAAAGTCTGAAGCTTAACCAGCTAAAAGATTAACCAGCTAAATGCTTCTAGTTTCTGGTCTTCACGCCTTATATATCTTTCTGCCTTCTACCATCACTCCCTGGGATTAAAAGCTTGTGTCACCATGCCTTTCTGTTTCCAATGTGGCCTTGAACTCACAGAGATCCCAGATGGATTTCTGCCTCTGGAATGCTAGGATTAAAGGCGTGAGTGCCGTTTTCTAGCCTAAGTATCTAGTGGCTTTTCTGTTCTCTGACCCCAGAGTTTATTAGGGTACACAATATTTTGGGGAACACAATACCACCACATGCACCACCACCACCTGTCATTCTGTATGTATTTCTACATATATTTACCTTGAGATAGGGTCTCAGGTAGCCCAGGCTTGCCTCAAACTCACTATATGGTCGAGTATGACCTTGAGCTCCTGATCCTCCTGCCTCCACCTCCTAAGTGCTGAGATTACAGGTGGGAACCCCCACATCCACACCCAATTTATGAGACTCTGGGGTTGGAACCCAGGGCTTCATGCACATGAGGCAAGCACTCTACCCATGAACTGAGTAAGCAGTCTTGACTCTGTATAATCTTTGTACAGGAATTCTTTGTACTAGCTTTTGCAACTTTTCAGAAAGTCTGAAATTAGGCAAGATGACAAGCTAATTTTCCTCTCAAATATGAAAAATAAACAGTGTTCTAATGCCGCTCTGGATCCTGCCACACTCAAGCAGTAACAGCTTCCCTTTCATGGAGCCTTAGTAGGTGCCAGGCAGCTGCTAATTGCCTTTTCAGGTCTGTGTCCTTGAATTCTCAGCAGACCATGAAGGAGGTGCTGACGTTGCCCTTCATTTGCAGGTGAGAACACCTTTAGTCCAGGGGGGAGATGCCCAGGGTCACCTTGCTGATGAGGGATGGGACTGGGATGGACTCTTTGAATCCAGAGGAATAAAAAGTAAGAGGTAGGAGCATAGAAGGTCCACTCCACCAGGTGACAGGGTTCTCAGTGCTATCAGGATGGGGTCCTTGTCCATAGCTGTCTGGATCTGCAGTCTCCTCACAACACACTCAGGCTGTCGCGATTTGTGGCATGCTCTGCTCTCTGTCTCCATAAGGCCTTCCCCTACATCCTCTTCTGGGACAGGCCATCTTTTCCCCAAGCCCCCTACTGAGGAGGTCCCTCTCTCCTCTACAGTTCATAGCACAACATCGGCCCTCTCACAGGGACCATCCTGCTTTCTGTCTCTTGCTATAATTCTTTTAGCAAAGGCAGAAGAGCGACCCCATAGCAGGCCCCAGCCCTGGACCGGAAACCTTAGGTTCCAAACCTGGAGTCTTCTGCTGCTGGCTGTGTGACCGTGAGTGCACCTCAGAAACAAAACCACTATCACAACTCAATTCATTACACAGAGCTGGGGAGAGTCACTACAGTCTGGCAAGCGGCAGTAACTCAAGCCTTAGCTACTATTCTCGTGTCCTCTAAAGATGTCTATTTTACATCTTTTCCCAGATAAATTGGTTATGAGCATATGTCCAAGTTATATTTCTAGCTTGCCACAGAACCGAGTTGACAGCTTCCTTTTGGGAAGGAGGGTTCTCGGGAGAAAAAAAGAATGGTTGAATAACCCTTATTAAACTGAATACAAGACAAAGGGCTTCTGAAATCACCGGGTGTTTGAGTAGTTGATTTCCCTAAAGAGGTTCTAATCCTGTTGAAGTTTATCAGAAAATTGCTTAAGCACTCACCAGGAATAGCAAACAGCCTCTTACAGGAGGCTGTGAGTTGTGTCAGAAGAGAGAATTCCATCCCAGACCCAAATGGGGTCTCTCTCTTAATCACAATGAGCACGGCTGACATTTCTCTAGCCTTCATTCTGGCCTGGGCTATAACTGTGTGACCGGCGCAGCTTGAAGCATGTCACGATGTGTTTGCTATTGTCTCCCCCACATCCCACTTCCACTTAGAATGCTCAGTATAGGATGAGGCTGTGCGGGGTGGCTACAAAGTGCTGTGGGATAGGCAAGTGGAAGAAGTAGCCATCGTATACTATGCACAATGTAGACCCACACACCCCGTATCGTGACAGAAATAAACCGGTTTTCAGAGGGGTCAGGTTCACTCACTCTCCCCCAGTGTGGTGGGTCAGTTGTGTGCTGTTTGGGTAGATGGAACCTGGTTAGGCTGTCTGCCCACTACCATAGGATGAGGTACTTGTCAACTAGATAACAAAACACAGAGGTTGGCAGAGGGCCAAAGGCTTGTTACCAAGCATGGATTCTTTTCCTCTGACAAGACAGTGAAGGACTGGATCCAAGTTGCTTATCAGTGTTTCCTGAGAGATTTGTGGACATCTTGCCGTGGTACAAACAGATGGAGTGGGCAGCTGGATGCATGCTCTTCTGAAAGGAGCAGGCCCGCCTGTCCATTGGGAAGGCTACTCCAGGGTAGGCAGAGAGCCATCGCCTGGCTAGCTTGGAATGAGTCAAAGTGTGGTCCCTGAGCGGCCACAAGAACTGATTAGAAATGAACTCTTGGGGCTAGAAATACAGCAAGGTGGGTAAGAACACTTGCTGCTCTTCCAGAGGACCCAGGTTTAGATCCCAGCACACACATCAGGTGCTTACAACCACCTGTGACTCCATCTCCAGGGGATTTAACACTGTCCTCTAGCCTCTGCAGGCACGTGCACTAATGTGCATCTAGATACACACATACACATAATCCAAACTAAATAAATCCTTGGAAGGAAGAATTCTCGAAGAACTCTCGTCCACACCCCACACCTCCAGATTCAGAACTGGATGGAGCGCCATGATCTTGCTTTAACAGGCCTTCCAGGGTTTGATGCAAACTCAAGTTCACACCCGGTGGCTTAAACTGTAATACCCGCCCCTTTCATTCTTTCAATTCCTACTGTGTTCTTGGTCTCCTGTCTTCTCACACCCTTGCTCCCCCACAAAACAGCAATACCTTTTCAGAGACCCCTGAGATTCAGTCTAACTGCTCCAAGTGCGTGAGAAGGCTTCTGCCTGCCAGAGACCTTGATCTGTTTCCTCTGCCCGGCACATTCTTCCTCTAGACAGCTAAGTAGATAGAGCCATGTTTACCTCAAGTGTCTTGAATGTCAGCTGACCAGCCATGGCTTGCTTTCTTGCCTGATGTGAAGAAGTGTGCCCCTCCTGCCTGCTTTCCTCTCCGTGTTTCAATTCTTCCTTGCACTTACAGCTGTGTGACCTGTTACTGATCTCCTTCCTTCTTCCACCAAGACAGAAGACTTGGTCTCTGGCCCATCTTGCTTTCTGTTTGCTGAACCCCTGTGAGCTGCTCTGTCTCTGAGCAGGAAGACATCTTGATGCTATCCTATACCAGGACTCCACATGCAAAGGGGAAGCAGAGGTAGGAACCAGCCAGAGCAGGTCCTTACTGCCCAGGACCCTAAGGAGGCTTGGAACAAAACGGCACTGGAAAAGAACAGCTTTGAGAAGAGCTACCACACTCGCTACCCAAGGAAACCGTGACTTGTAGAGCCTGGAGAACTAGGGAAGCCCCTGCATGACAGATTCTTTTGATAAATCTTTGTCAAGTGCCAACCATTCACCATGGCCGGTGCCAGATCCTAAGCAGAAGGCAGAACTGGTACTATGGCCTCTTATGGTCAGCTCTCCTGCAGACCTTTGGCTCCTCAGCTCCTGCTGACAATGTCGCAGGTCCCCTTGCTCTGGACCACACAGTGTCACTACCTCCCCAATTCGTATGTTCAATCCTAACCCCCAATGGGACTGTGTCTGGGGATAGGATTAGGGAGGTAAGGGTCTATGAGGCCAACTGGTAGAATAGGTGTCCTTACTACAAAGGCCCCAGGAAGGCCATTCTCTCTCCTCATCGTGTGAGGATATAGCAAGGAGGTGACCTTTTGCATGCCATGTAGAAAACACCAACAAACACTGAACCAGCTGGCACCTTGACCCTGGATTTGATCTCCAAAACTGTGAGAGTAACTGCACCAACCTAAGCCACCCAGCCTGTGGCATTTGCTACTGCATCTCTAGCTGACGGGTACACCAACCTCTGCCCCACACCAGTGTCCTGTTGTCCTGGCTATTCTTCAGGTTGAGGTGTGGACAGTGTAAAAGGTGACTTCTTACAAACGTTAAGTGACAAGGAGAGTCTGCGATTTCCTTCCTCAGAGTTCCAGCCACAGACCTGCACCCTCCAAGCCAGAGTCCAGACAAGGGAAACGGAGCCTTCATGCTCTCTGCTCGCCTGCTGAGAAACTCTGCTTAGCTTCCTGACACATAGTTCTCTGTTCTCCTCCTTCCTCAGTCCTCCAAGGTCAGGAAAGTGATATGCTTCTCTCTTGTGGCCCATAATTATATCCACATTCTTCCGGGCCCCAGCTAAGCCTTCATTGTGAATAAAAGCTTCTCCCCCACATATCTGGAAGATTCCATGGGACAGGTCATCCGGGTCTGTTCCTTAGTATTAAGGAGCAGTAAGCAGGCCTAAAGAAGCCCGTCTTGCTATTTCCTGTTGCATGTCCTGTTTGAAAGTCAAAAAAGGACATTATGGTCCCCTTTGGCACTCAGATCTCCTTCTGGCAAAAAAAAAAAAAAAAAAAGCCTAAGACATACTAAAATAAAGATTACATACATACTAGGAAAAGCAAAATAGAAAAGCACACTAAAACTATATGTAACTGTATAATACATAAATGTGTATATATTATATACTTGTATAGAATACCTCCTCATTTTATAGATCTATATACGTAAGCAGATATATACCCATTTTCAGCACACATGTGGTATTGTTTTTCACACTTCTCTGACTCTGGCTTTATTTGTCTAACATTACGCCCCATCCTTCCATATTTGTACCGAGAACTCCTGTCTTGTCTCCACCTCTATAACCCAAGTCGCGATGCCTCTCACATAACAGCCGAAGGCTATTCCCTAGTTACCCTGCTCTGGCTCTTGCCCTGCCATTGTCTGTTCTTCAAACAGAAATGAAGACCTCTGAAAAGCAATCTGCTGATGGCAAGATGTCTGTTTCCACTGGGCACTGCTGCTCCTGGAACGCAAGGATTGACAGTCTTATTCTCTCATAATCAATTCAGAAACCTTTCCTATATATGTTTTTAACTTTTTACTGTTCATGAGCTAAAAATATCCATTCTAAAATGTTATCTTCCCTTTGCATAGTAAGTCCAGTACGGGAATGGGTAGAAGGTAAAATTACCGAAATACATTCAGCTGTGAGAGCTAATTTATCTATACAGGCATTCTGTATTTTCTGTTCTTTTTGTCAACTGTCAGGAATGGATCCAGTTGAGACTGTAGTACCTTATACTAATGTTGAAATCATACAGTTATGGGTAATTAATGATGGCTGCAAATCCCCTTCAGGAAAACAATCAGTTTTCCACAAGGATTCTTCAGGTCAAAATACTTCTAAAAAACAGCTGTTCATTCTAATATCTACCCCATATACAGTGACTCTCCTAAATACCTACAACACAATATAAAAATTACAATGTTAGTTACATTCTATTTTTTAAGTGAATGATTACAATGAATACAAGTAAAAAACATGTTTTCCATAGCCCTTAAATGATTAAACATTTTACGTATTACAGGTGAAAAACAAATTATCCCCCAGAACCCACATACAGTTAAACAGTTATCTTTTAGACTCCTCATAGTTCAGGAGCCTTTCAGCCATAACCACTTACTTAGGCAATAGTTTTCATAATTGCCAGAAAAACAGGTTACTAGTTTCACTTTCCATATTTTAGGGTCCTATCCAATTATCTTAACTAACCATCCAATTCTGTTTTCTAGTTACATGAAGTCAATTATTGAAAGTCTGTTTTAGCTATGATGCATACTGAAACTTGTGAAGACATTTCCCAATATCAAAAGGAACTTGAGCTCACTCCTGGGACTCAGGTGTTTCCCTTAATCATTACCCTAAACCACACTCTACACAGCTCCTCAAGAGGAACTCCCAAGTCCCAGTTGTGTGGCACTTCCTTGGTACTATTTCCTAGCCTCTGCACCCCCTGCTTTATCAGGGGCCGGGGCAACACTATATCCTACCTTTACCTGTATTAATTTTCCCACTAAACTAACCTCTATCATAATCCCTTACCGTATTTATTAAAAACTCTTAATCATGAAAATTCTACCTAAACTAACACTATTATTGTATAAAATCATTGCTTCAGTTTTACAGTACACTCCGGAGGAAATCATCTTATAATAATCCATAGGTATAAACGCCCAGTAGAATGGATAGTTCCACGAGGTAACCACGCTACACTAAGGCTTCTCCCACACCCATTTGCACCATGCCAGATACCAGAGAAAAATGGCAGCGGCAAACACGCCAAGGCACAGCAGGAGCAAGGGACAATCTGGAGCAGAAGCCCTCGGCGCCTTACCTATTGAGACTCACCCATCGGTGTCCTGCATTCTGGTGGGCAGAGCCTCTCAACTGCCACAAGCTGCTCCTCTGACACCCACGCAGACTGAATAACTCAAAATTACTCTCTAAAATAAGAATATTTACCTTCTGTGTTCCCACAACCCCTGGAGCATCTTAACTGCCCACACCTACAGACTGATAACAGGCTGAGACTTATAAACCCTCTTCACGGTGAGCCCGGATGGAGGCCTCATTAGTTAAGAATGAGTACTGCTCTTGCAGAGGACCCAAGTTCAGTTCCTAGCATTCATGACACAGACCACCTGTAACTCCAGTCTAGGACATCATATGCCCTCTTCTAGTCTCTGTGAGCAACTGCATTCACAGGCAGACCTCCATCCACAGACATAATTTAAAAGCTAAAATTAATATTTAGAAATTCTCTTCGAATAAGAAAAATGTGTAACTTTTTAAATTTACTATTTGTTTGCATGTTTGTGTTCTGGGAATCAAACTCAGCAAGTACGTTCATCCAGTAAGCCATCCCACGGGTCCCTAACTTCTTCAACAGTAAAGACCTAGTCACAACCTATCAGCAATTACACCCTTCCATTTTTTGCCATTGTTGTTCTTTTGGCCCTGTTGGTACCCAATGGTTATCAAAAGGGCTTTTTCTCTTCCACCCCACCTGGCATCTCACCCAGTGGGAGCACTTTGGTACCTCAAGGGCCTCCAGCAAGTCCCTGAGCATACCCCAGTTCCCATGGCAACTCCTCCCACCTTTCTACAGTAATTGATGTCAGGATGCCATGCATTTTACATCCCAGTCCGTTTGCGTATTCACCTCCCTAATTTTAGCAACGAGGTCTCACTTCCTAGGAGGCCCCTCAACTGGTCTTAGAACTCTGGGACACCCTAGCCTCCTTAATGACAGAGGACCAACCACATGCCATAAAGCACCCCGACACAGGCACCTTCCCAAAGCCCTAACCTTGACTATTCGGGAACCTCTCAACTCTCACAAGTCCTAAATGTACAAAGGCTACCAGCCCTACCTATCCACTTTCAACACCCTGAAGCCAAGCCTCATGAGAGCATTAAGAACAGGAAAGGGACAAGGAGTGACAGGGGCTGCCCTTCAGCCCTCCTTTTCCACACCCAGTGTGAGCTCATGGGTTGACGCGGATTTAAAAGGCAGGCTGAATTCATCTATCAGGTTTATTTATTGCACAGTTGGGGAGGTAGCAGGAAAGTTGGCAACAAGTTCAACAGAAAAGCTCTTGTCACTAGTCCTTCCAGGCACTAGCAGATGGACATGGGGACGGGACACAGTCCTCTGAGGTGTTGGTGTTAAGGCCTTGTATGCTGGAGTCTCCCATGCCTGAATCAATTACTAAACATAATAAAAAGATGTTTCATGATGCTCCGAATGGGCAGTCTCTAGTTTCACTTCAAGTGGTAGTCTTGCTGTCTACTCCCTGGACCTCTGGTGTCCACAGCTAGAGAATTAAAAAAGAAAAAAAAAAAGAAATGAGAACAATGCTTTGGGGATCGCTACGTATGTAACCAACCACTGAGCCTCTCACTGTTAGCTAACTGGAGGCTGAAAGCAGGTGAGAGAGAGACAGGCTCAGAGGGGACCAGAGTCCCTGCTGCCCAAGTTTACCCATTTCCTGACAGCGAGCAGTGTGGTAGAGCCAGCCTTCTACCACACAGGCTTCTGGAAGCCTCTCTTCTGCAGCCATGGAAGGCAGGAAACTGTTCCACAAGAGGATGTGACTGCGGCTCATGGGATACTTGCAAAACTGAGCCAGAATAAAGCCCCTCATGGTAGAGTCCTGCTTCTACCTCTCTCTTCCATAAGCCTCTGGACACTGCCCAGAGCTGGTAGAGAGCACTCAGTGAGCCTGGTGGCAGCAGCCAGGGGACCAAGAGGCTGCGAGAAGGAAGGAAGATTTGTTCGAAAGCACCAGGGTTTGGCAAGGACAGGTGTGGATCCTCCAAACACGGGGAAAGGCTTTCGGCATCCTCTCCCTGCAGTATCAATGACCAGGGCACAGGCAGCCCACGATCACTTTCGAATACAGGGGCAGAAGGGAAGCCACGATGAGCAGCTTAGGAAAGGGCCACGCTGGGATAAGTGGCCAGGAAACAGTGATCATATTTACAGCCCCTAATTGAAGTAGCTTCCCAATTCCCCAAGCTTCTCAAATGCAGCACTGCTAGGAACCCCCAGAGAGCCTGCTAAATACCGCTGACTCCAGGCATGACCTCTTACATGTCCAAGGTGAAGGGCAGTGCTTGCTTCAGAAACCACAATTTGAGAACCATTACTCCGATGGTCTCCTATTGGATAGACTGAGGGAAAGGACAAACTTGGGGGTACTTCTGAAGACTCACTAGGTCAGGAAGTCTGGGAGGGCACTGCTTCCTAACAAGTACCCCACCACAGTTCAGAGAAAGTTGTCTATACCCCCCAATGAACTGAGGGGCACACGACTTCCCAGGGGCTCCTATGACTCCAGAGTGGCTCTGTAAGTACCCACTTCACACTACAAAAATGTATAGAAAAAGTGAGGTGACAGGGGGAGGCATGTTCCTGCTGGCCTGGGCGGGGAAGCAGCAATAGGGAGCAGCCTCTGCTTTTCCTCATGGCTGAGGCATTTCCTGGACCACTGTTGCTCTCTAGTGAAGCATCGGGAATTCATACCTGGCAAGGATCCTGTTCCAGCCGCTTCTTGAAACACGAGGACCACTGACAGACACAGCAAAGATCAGCTGACAATCCTACAGAGACAAGCCATAATCAGTACCTCATGGTTAACCAAGATGTTCAACAGGAACCAAGATACAACTAGTAGTTGGGCGGGGAGGGGAGGGCTACAAGGCGGCTGCAACAACTTCTTCCTGGAGCCTTTCTCCATGCTGGGTACTCAACTCAAGGCCTCACACTCAACACACCAGTGCTTTACCTCTGAGACACATCCCCAGCCTCCTGCTTTCAAACTTTACCTGCTGACTGTACCCATCCTCCACAGGTGAAGGCTGAGTCTTGGCTCAGGGCTATGGGTTTATTTCTTCCCCTATATTGAATACATTGTAACTTCTGATAAAAAAAAAAATTGGTTTTCCCGCTTTTAGTTTGGTAAGAAGCAGTTTGGATGTGTGTGGGAGTTTGAATGAGAACGACCCCATAGCTCATATAGTTGAATCAATATTCCTAGTTGGTAGAACTCTTTAGGAAAGACAAGGAGGTGTGGTGGCGAGGGAGGCTTTGAGGTTTCAAAAGCCCTTGCCATTCCCAGCCAGCTCTCTGCCTGGTGGTTGTGTCTTGAGATTCGAAATGTGTCTCAAGCAGCTCTTAGCTACTGCTCCGGCATGGCCATGCCCGTCTGCCTGCCTTCATGGTCATGGACTCACCCTCTCAAACTCTAATTCCCCAATAAATTCTTCATGGGCACTAGCACATACATGGTATAAATACATGTGCATTCATACATACACATAAATAAAAAGAATGTAAATTGTGTTTTGGTCTGCAAACCATGTATTTCAAAGAAAGTCCCAAAGGGCTGACAACTGGCAGAAAAAAAATGGCTAAGAACTGTGGCTTGCAAGTGATGCCAACACATACCGCAGGCCACACAAATGCAAGGGAGGGAGTGAGCTGCACACTCTGTACCAGGAAGCTCCCTTCTCTCAACACACACCGAAGGACTCCTACTTCATGTCCTACCCCACGCCTGCCATACACACAGCTCTGCTCACTCAACCTCTGTCCCTCGCATTATCCCCCCTCTGCCCCGTGTGAGAACTTCAGGAACCTGTCTAGGCACAACGCCTTCAGACGCAGCTCTCTGGAAACCTGTACTGGCCTGTCACCTCACAAGTTTCTAGAAACAGGACATCAAGCTTCAGAGACCCAGCACTGACTTGTTTGTAGCTTCCAGAAAGCAATACACTGCTATACGGTTGCAGAGTGTAGGAAAGCTCCAGGCCTTTGAGGGGTCAGGATAGACTCCCCAAACCCAGGAACACATCTTTCAGCATCCTTTCCCTGCACTACCAATGACCAGAGCACAGGCAGCTGAGATCACTTTCGGATGCAGGGGCAGAAAAAGACAAAGGGAGACCTGGGAGAGACACGAGACTTATGCCAGGGCCAGATGCAAGCCACAGTGAACACATGGGTCCTGTGCTAACATCAGAACAAGGGATACTCAATGGACACAACTACCAGAACCTATTGGGGCTGAACTCAGTCCTATGAACTCATGTCCGTAAAAATCTTGTGATGGCTTTGGTTTTTCCAAGCCAGCAAATGGAGGTTCAAAAGAGGTGACACTGCCTCTGGTGGGGCCTGGGGACTAGCTAGGGATCAGCAGGTCACCGGCTGAGGACTCAAGGCAGACAGTATGTCTAGGCTGAGCCCCTGCTTTCTGCCAATGAGGTTGGACTACTAGTCACACTGGATAGAAAAATCACAGCCACCGAGATACAGCTTCCCAGGGGGAAGCAAGGCCCACATGTGGACCTGGGAGAAATGGGTTCTGCTCTCTGATGCTGACGGAGAGTGCCTCAGGAAGCCGGGGCAGGTCCCCCCCCCACCCCCGGCACCGCTGACAAGTCACTGACAAAGAGAAAGGTCAGAGGGGAATGGTGGACTATACAGGCGTCTTCAATGCTCTTTCTTCTCTTCCCTTACAACTCACTAACAATGGAGAGGCTCTAAGCTCTCTCTTAGCAGGGCTCTGGAGGTGCCAGGTATGATCCAGGTTTTGGAAGGATCCACATCACGCCCCCTTCTCATCCTCACTTCCCCTACGCAGCCACCAAAGCAGCAGAGATAACTACACAACTCCAGGAGCTCCAGGCTGAACGAGGTTCCAGGCTGGACAGAGCCAGCTTTGGATTCTCTCAAGCACCGACACCCCGATGAGCAGGCCTTTCTGAACACAGGGCTGAGTACCTGCCCGACCTGCTACGATCGCCTGAGCAGCCACAACGGACTCACATCTTACCTGGGGGAGAGACTGGAGCTCTTTGGAGACAAGCCTGATGATGCTCTGCTGGGTGGGCGGCTCAAGAGCACACCAGGGCCATGGCACTCTGGCATATACTGTCCTCTAGTGGCACTGGGCACGGACCTGGCAGGAAGGGTCGCACAGACACGTCAATTATTCGGTATTGTCCACTTCTCATTCTTGCCTGTTCCCACGGGGTGGAGAGGAAAACCCTTCCTGAGTGGCTACCCAAGGCAGTGACCTAGAGTAGGCCACAAGGGAAGGATTCCTCAAGGAGGGAGAAGAGCAGATCTGCCTCCTCCTGAAGCTGTCTGTGCAGGCTGCTTACTCAGTTTACAGGCAACAGTGCCTCACAGTGAGTATCTGCCCTCTTTCATGTGTTCCAGTCAGAACCCTGACTCTTGACTGACAGAACACAGCAACACGCACGCTAGGGGTCAAGCAAGGTAACACTTCCTACCAGGTCTCAAGTGTCCTAGGAGGTGACAATGGATGTGGAGGCTGAGAAAGCTTCTGAAGGAAGAGAGCACTGTCTGAGCTCCATGCCCTGCCGATGCAGAAGTGCCAGGATGACAGGCAGCACGGGGCACTTGACAGGCAGGACGTGGTGTGGGAAAGCACCAGGGTTTGGCAAGGACAGGTGTGGATCCTCCAAACACGGGGAAAGGCTTTCGGCATCCTCTCCCTGCAGTATCAATGACCAGGGCACAGGCAGCCCACG
>CABHPQ010002067.1:22749-44153 GCA_902168405.1 Peromyscus aztecus
TTTTTTAAAGGCAAAAAAATAGATTTAATTCTCATGATGTATCATATGAACTCAATACTGTAACCAAAATATCATGCCAGCATTGTAATGGTTAATATTGCCAACTTGACAGGATCCAGAATCACCTAGAAGACAAACCCCTAAACACACCTGTAAGGGACACGAAGGCTAGGTTAGCCACTGGGCATGTCTGTAAAAGAATTATCTAGACTGCATTAAATGAGATGAGAAAAGCCACCTTTACAGGGCAGTGAATGGTGTGGGCAGCACCGTTCTGTGGTCTGGGGTCCGGAACTGGACAGTCAGGAGAGAGCAAACTGAGCAGCAGCACTCCTCTGTATCCTAGCTCTGAGTTCAGTGTGACCAGCCACCTCGAGCTCCTGCCACCACGACCTCCCTCCCATGATGGCTGTACACTCAGCCTGTGAGCCCGAGTAACCCCCTCCCCGCTTCACCGGCATTTGTCAGGGTATTTTATAGAGCAACGAGAAAAGCAGCCGATACAGCATGGCAGCATATCGTTTTGTTTTGTTCCTTTTTGCATCCTGGAAACTCGACCAGTACTAAAAGTTTCATCCCCGCTAGGTGACTGCTTTATCACTAAGCTCCACCCCCACCCTCTTTTAAAATGTTAGTTTTGAGACAGCTCTCACTAAATTAACCAGGCTGCCCTTCAACTCACTCTGTAACTCAGAGAAGTTCAACCAGGAAGCTTGTGAATTTGCAATCCTCCTGCCTCAGCCTCCTGATTAGCTGGGATTCTAGGCCTGCGTCACCAGGTCCACCTATTTTTAACTTTTACATTTGTTTATTCATTTAGTGGGCTGGTGTATGTGCATGGGTGTGAGTGTATGTATGTGTGTGCGTGTGGAGCTGTGTATGTGTGAGTGTGCTGTGTGTGTGCACATTTGCACCCATGTGTGCACCTGTAGGGGAGTCAGTGGACAATTTGTGGGAATTGGTTTTCTCCTTCAGCTGCTTGGCTTCCAAGGACCTCAGGTTGTCAGGCTTGGCAGCAAGTGCCTTTACCAGCTGATTTATCTTACCTGCTCCATTTATGTATTTATTTATTTGTTTGTTTATTTATTTATTTATTTGTGTGTGTGTGTGTGTGTGTGTGTGTGTGTGTGCCGGAAGTGTGCAGGTGAATGCAGATGCCAGAAGAGGATGTTGGATCCCCCAGAGTTGGAGTTAGGGGCACAAGACACGGATGCTGGGAACCAAACTGGGGTCCATTGCAAGAGCTGCACCGCTTATAACCAGTAAGCATTTCTCTGGGCCTTACCACACCTTTTTTTTTTTTTTAAATTAATGATGTTTACATTTTTATTTTCTTTTATCTATACAAAGTCTTTGGAATGGTGGTGTTTTATGTTTATATCATATTGCAGCTCTGGCTACATTCCTAGGGCTGAGTAACGACACTTGGACATTTTATCACGACAGAATCTTGAGCAGACACCAAATGCCACAGTTCCAGGTAAGCTGAGCACCTGTCTGTTGAGATCAGGATGTACACACAAGGAAAAGCATCTCTTAAAGCCATGCCCGGAGCTGGGCAAGCAGATCTCTGTGAGTTCGAGGCTAGCCTGGTCTACAGAGTGAGGTCCAGGACAACCAGTGCTACAGAGCCAACAGGCCCAGCAGTTCACTGCCCAAACACACGCACACTCTGACTTTGGCCCAGTGCACATGGACAAGAGTTTCACCTTTGCCTCTGTTGTCCAAGATTGGTCTGACTCAGGGCTGGGTTCTTTCAGCCCAACAAGCCAGGTGAGCTAAGGTGCTTCTTGGGGAAAGGTCCTGTCTGAGTGTTGTTACACTTTGGCTCTGTTTCATCTCCATTATCACTGAGACAAAGTTTCCCTCACATTCAGCATCACCCATAACACCTGGGAGGACATCTTGGTTAGTTCACGCTCCATCCTGGTGCTCTCTCCCAGCAGCCCCCTGGTGCTCTTCCCTCAGCAATCCCCTGGTGCTCCCCCCAGCAGCCCCCTGGTGCTCTCCCCAGCAGCCCCCTGGTGCTCCCCCCAGCAGCCCCCTGGTGCTCTCCCCAGCAGCCCCCAGTGCTCTCTCCCAGCAGCCCCAGGTGCTCTCCCCTAGCTGGTTGGAAAGGGAAAGTTCTTATCTATGAATGGTTATGGGAAACATGCTTAGGATAAGCATTAAAGTAACTGAAAAGGAACTCTGCTTCCGATTTCTAGTGATTAAAGATTTATTTTATATTTTGTGGTAAAAAACAAATTGAAGGCCTTGTGCATACTAAGAAGGCATGCCACCTCTGAGGTACCTCCCCAGCCCTTACAAGACAGCATCTTGTCCTGTAGCCCAAGCTGGACATAAACTCTCAGCACCCAGAATACAAGGACTGTAGGTTTGTGGCACTGTCTTAGTTAAGGTTTCCATTGCTGTGAAGAGACACCATGACCAAGGCAACTCTCATAACAGAAAACATTTCATTGGGGCTGGCCTACAATTCAGAGGTTTAGTCCATTATCTTCATGGTAGATGGCATGCAGGTAGACATGGTGCTAGAGAAGGAGCTGAGTGTTCTATATCTTGATCCAAAGACAACAGGAAGCGAACTGAATTCCACATGTGTTGCTTGAGCATAGGAGACCTCAAAGCCCACCCCCATAGTGACACATTTCCTCCAACAAAGCCACACCTACTCCTACAAAACCACACCTCCTAATAGTGCCACTCCCTTTGGGAGCCATTTTTTTCAAACCACCACAGCCACCATACCCAGCTTTTTAAAATTTTTACTTAGACAGGTCTCACTATGTAGCCTTTGCATGTTTGGAAGCCTGGAACTCACTATATACACCAAGCTAACCTCAAAAGATCTACCTGCTTCTGCCTCCTAAGTCCTGGAATTAAAGGTGTGGGTTGTGATGCCCCTAGGCACCCTCAGGTTTTGTAAAAATTTTTGTTTTTTAAGAATGACTCAAAAGAGTTATAGAACACACCCAGCACTTTCTAGATGCAAAGAAAAGATATGTCCACTTAGCGAGTGTAAAGAGAGAAACAAATATGAGTCTATATCAGAATTCTTTCTTTCAACATACAGGTTTTACCAACAGAGTCTGGCTAGAGCTGGGAGAACAAAATTCCACCCTCTGAGAGTTTGTGACCTCACAGTGGCTGTGGATCCCTGCGGCCTGAGGTTCTTAACCTGGAGGAGAAGGAGTTGAGGCTGCCCACACAGAGTGTTCCAAGGAGGTGAGGCCTCGGGTCGAGGCAGGAAGTCCGCACCAAGCTCACTGAGGTCTGCAAGCGCTCCAGGCCCTATTCATGAGCACAATGGCTGTCCTGCTGGGTGCTATGTTGTACCTGTCCATTTTCCTCCTCTGCCTCTTCCTGCTCATTTGTTACTGCGTCTATCTGCGAGAATAAGCTCAGGCTCCTGAGGTCGGGGGCTGAAGCCTGGTGGGAGCCTCAGCCAGCCCGGCATCCAGGGCCATTCAGATGTTCCTAAACTGCTCCAGGGACTCCTAGCCCATATAGTCATGCAGACTGTGCACAGGGCACATGATCAGCATCATAGTCTGTGACTGGGAAGCAGAAGTGCTGGGAATGCTTGACTGAGCGGATGCCACAGAAATGTGTGACTCAGGGGACATGCTTTCCCAGGAAGCCCCCTCTGGTGCAGCAGAGTGACCGTGTGTCACGTTGTCCAGTGCTTAAACAGCAGGTCCTTCTAATAAACACTCCTGAGAATATCTCCCAACAGTGTGTTTGCAGGATTGACGCCCCACCCCCGCCCCTACCCCTGCTTCATGAAGCAAAGCAGAAGAATATTAAGCCTGCGATAGTGAGATTGTGCAGGGCTGTCGGAGATGAAGGAGAACGTGCAAGCAGTGGGCGGACTTCCTGAGAAATGCAGTCCTTCACTTCTTGGGTTCTGAGCTCAATGTTTGGCTACCTTCTGAGCCAACACGTATTTGGTGCTTCTCTTATTGTGGCAACAAGATGCTTGGCACCAGCTCTTTAGGGAGGGAAGGTTTCCTCTGGCTCACAGTTTTAAGTTACAGTCCATTGCGGTGGCAGGAACGGGAGGCAGCTGGTTGCACTGCATCTGAAAGCAGGAAGTAGAGAAAGATGATGCTGGTGCTCCCCCCACCCCTAATTCATCCTCGGGCCCCATGGAATGACGCCACCCACATTGAGTGAGATTTTCTCCCTAGTTCACCCGCTCTAGAACTCCATTCCCTAAGGGATTCTAGATCCTGTCAAGCTGACAAGCAAAACTAGCCCTGGTTGTGCTCGAGTCCCAAGACACCCCCTCCCCAGCAAGACCGCCGAAGAGCCAATATCCGATGCAAAACACACCGGGGTTTATAGATAACAAGCAAACCTGGGCTTGGTCCGTGTTCAACATCTGACACAGCAGGTGGAGGAGGACGGCCCTGAGCTCTCAGGATGAGGGGTTTTTAAAGGAAAAAACTGCAAGCAGGGTGGTACAAGCCTTGGCATCATACGATTGGGTGAGGGTATGTAATCTTTGAATTTACTGGTTTCGGGGGTTACAGTTATCATTTTTGGGCAGGCCTGGACAAGTTCCAGGCTTTGTCCTTGAGCTGCCATAGAGGCTGGCTGGCCTAGCACATACTGACTGTGGGGGCTGACTCAGTGGCCCAGGCTCTGTCCTTGAGCTGCCATGGAGGCTGACTGGCCTCTCATGTTCACATTGACCCATGCCCAAAGCTCTAAGTTGGTGAGGGGTCCCAGACAATAAACAATTGACTGAACCTTGAGCGGTCAGAGCACGTGCAGAAAGGGAGCTACTGCAAGGACTATGTCTTTTGTTCACGGCCCTCCCAGAAACTGCTTGCTCAAGTCTCAGGAAACTGAAATTGAGGCCTGATCTCTGAGAGAAGACTGAGCAGCCTGTTATGGCATCTTCTCGGTCCTTTCATCCTCACACCAAGGATCCTCACTTCCACACTTTCCATAGCTGCAGAAGAAGTCGCCCTCCTCCGATGCCCAACATCTAACTTGTCTCAATGTTTGAGAATGTGGGCCCCAGGGTTGCCTGTACCTGGAATGTTCAACCAGATCCCAGATTCTTTCTGGCCAACCATGGGCTTTGTGGGAGGGGTCCCCACAACAGAGATGAAGGCAGGAGGCAGGGACCAGGAAGACTGCAGATGGCCTGGCCAAGGTTAGTTCTCTGTCACCACCGATAAAGATGCAATTATTTCCATCTCCTTGATTTTCAAGTCTGCTCCTCACCAGCGGGAGCATCTGAAGACACCATTTGCCAGGTGTAGTAGCATGCATCGTTAATCCCAGCACCAAAGAGGTGCAGAGGCAGGCAGATCTCTGTGAGTTCAGGGCCAGCTTGTTCTATATATCAAGTTCCAGGCTAGCCAGGGCTATACAGTGAGACACAAACCTGGATCCTCTTTTAAAAGCAACACATGCTCTTAACTGCTGAGCCAAGTTCCCAGCCCCCAATTACTTACTTGTTTAGCTCTTACAGGAAATTGAATGTAGGCTCCCATGTGTGTAGTCCAGTGCTCTACACACCTAGGTATGTTGTCCCCTGGTGTTTTTTGGTTTTGTTCTAGGCAGGGTTTCGAGCAGCCCAGAGTGACCTCAGACTTACTATGTAGCCTCAGATGGCCTCGAACAGGTCCTTCTGCTCCTGCCTCCTGAGAGCTGGGACTGCAGGCAGGCATTACCACTCCCAGCTCTTTGTTAGTTTTATTTATGTATCGGGTTTTTAATCCTTTCATTCATTTTTCTTTTATTCATTTTTCAGGCCATAGGAGCAAGAGTAGCCTGAGGCACAAGGAATTTCTCTCCTATTTCAGGAGGAGCTGATTCCCTTCTACAGTGAGCTCCCATGAGCACTGCTTGTTCTGTCTCTTCTATCAGGGTTTTGGACCAGACCACAAGATGTAACGATTCTGCTACATCTAGTTCCTCACTCCCCACACCCCAGGACGTGGGTCCCTCATTCCTTTCAGGCTTTAGCTTCAGAGCCTTCCTCTTCCTTCCTGGCCCTGACAAATCCCCTTTTGTCCCTTGCTACATCGAATTCCACAAAACTCTCCAGCTGCTATCACCCCCAAGAAGCCATCTTTCTTTGGCAACCTGGGCAATTCCCAGGTTTGCCCAACATCACACTCAGCCCTCCACCAGTGAATTACAGTTTTCCTGGTTAGTGAGGCAGGGTCTTGCTCTGTGGCCTTCAGTCATCCCTTACAGCTAATCATATTCTGGGGACAAATAACATTGACTCACAGAGTCTGGATTTAGCCAAGAAATGAACTCAGAAAGACCAACCAAGGAGATGTAAAGATGTCCCAAGGATTAAATACATGTACTGCTCTTCCAGAGGACCTGAGTTCATGTGCACATACCCACTCACATACAGACACATACATATATTTACAAATACTAAAAATAACTTTAGCAGGGCGGCGGTGGCACACACCTTCAATCCCAGCACTCAGGAGGCAGAGACAGGTGGATCTCTATGAGTTCAGGGCCAGTATGGTCTACAAAGAGAGCTCCAGGACAGCCAGAGCTGTTACACAGAAAAATCCTGTCTCAAAAAACCAAAAAGAAAAAAACTTTCAAAAATATATACATTTATTTTAGAAAAGAAAAGAAAGGCAACACAAGGAAACCACAGTCTGTAATACCCTGAGGTCTGAACATGTGGGCAGAAAGGAAGCCACATACATGAAATGTACCCAGTCCCCAGGAATGGTCAAGGGCCCTTGAACCCAGAGCATACTTTCCATGTGCCTCTGGCTGCAACAACCAGATCAAGGCACAGGTAGGTGGCTGGGGATCACTTTCAAATGCAAGGACAGAGAGATATGTCTCATATGGTACAAAGGGCAGAGAGGCCCTCTAGGATCTTCCTTATATGAACACTGATCCCACCTGTGAGGTTCCCATCCTGGGACCTGTCATCCCTTGGATTGCTTTCTGGGTCTGATTTGACTGTGCTATCCACTGTTGGGAAGGGGCGTCTGCTGTGGATCCTGAACATCTGTGCTGGGTAGAAACCAATGCAAGGCCCTGACTGCTGGCTATCTGGGCAGTTTCTTAGGGGTTTGGAGCCTGTGACCTTGTGAGACAAGGAAAACACCCCTCATAAACTAAAAGCAGCTTAGTTCTGCTCTCTATAAAATGGTGAATTCCCAGCAAACACCAGGTGTAGATTCACAGCAGGGGTACTGTGCCACCCCATCCCAGATTCCAAGGCACGAGGAACCAACTGAACATGAAGCTCTGTCTACTGCTTACCCCCCATTTTCATCTGTCTCTGTCTCTCTGTCTCTGTCTCTCTCTCTGTATGTGTGCGTATGGTATGCATGCATTTTTTTTGCATGTGTGTGCACAAATGTAGAGGCCTAAGGTTGATGCTGGGAATCCTCCTCAACTGTTCTTCCACTTTCTTCACTGAGGCAGGGTCTCTCAGTAAAAACCAGAGTTCATGGATACAGCTAGCTAGCCTAGCTAGCCTGCTTGCTCTGGGGTCTCCTGTCTCCACCTTCTGAGGCTAGAATTACATGTGGGCTGACATGCCCATTTACATGGGTTTCTGGGGATCTTCATGCTTGTGTGGCAAGTGTTTTAACCACTGAGCCATCTCCCTTGCCTGCTCTGTCGACTACTTTTTCCAAGAGTAATACAGTCCTGTCCTCTGCCAGCATCAGTAAGACAGTAGGCTAACTCTCAGCTTGTAAGTGTGGTTGACACTTAGAGCATGCACAGTTCTTGAAATGTGAACTCTGTGACATGGAGTAAGTCCATCAAACAGTCCCAGCTTTTATTATCTTACCAGCAAACAGAATGATGCTAATGTTTGCCTTATAGAATTGGGCTCTGAGTCCATTTAAGGGGGCACAACAAAATACAATAAACTGGATGGCGTATAAACAATAGAAATCTATCTCCTGTAGTTCTGGAGCCTAGATGTTATGCTTTGGAGTAGAAATGACCCCAAAGGCCATGTGCTAATGACTTGGTAGGTAGAGCCTAGTGGAAGGAGGAAAGGTGACTGGAGGCACACTGGTGGGGGGCGGGTATTAGACGCTCAGCCCTTTCTCTTTTGCTCTCTGGCCACCCCAAGCAGCTTTGTATTCGCTGTGTACTCCTTGTCATGACCACTTAACAATCTGCCTCACTGCAGGCCCGGAAACCACAAGGCCAAATGACCAAAAGCTAAAACAAATCTCTCCTCTTTTAAGTTGATTTCCTCAGTATTTTGTTGTAGACATGACTTTTCTGCCCCACAAGTCACTCCCCAAATAACCACAGAGAGACTTAATATCATTATAAATGCTTGGCTGATAGCTCAGGTTCTTTTTAAGCTTGATTTTATAGCTTAAATTAATCCATTTCTATTAATCTATGCACTGTATCTCCTTTGACTCTGCCCTTCTACTACCTTTCTTTCTGCCCCCCAAATCCTGCCTAGCCATCAGCCAGTCAGTTCTTTATTAACCAATGAGAGGAATACTTATTTAATTTACAGTGTACAAAGATTGTTCCACAGCATTTTGTCACAGTGACACACTGGGAGTCTGAGGTCAAGGCCCCTGCAGATTCAGTATCTGGCGAGCCCCCCACCCCCACCCCACCCCTGTATGACTGCCTTTCTATTGTCTCCAAATGGCAGAAGGGAGAAGCAAGCTCCAGAGGACTCTGAGAAGGGGCTCCACCCTCATGACCTGATCACCCCTGAAAGATCCTGCAACCCCATGGTAGGAGGTAGGATTACAAAATGGACTTAGGGGAGGAAGTCCATTTAGTCCGTAATACTGGTATATTAATTAAATGGGTCAAAACACCTGAACTATTTTGTGTGCCCCAAACTTCCGGCTGTTAGTTGCGTTCCTTTGTTGCATTGAGAGCAGGCATTGCGGTCGGTCGTATCACACTGGGAAAACATGGCTGGACCGGGCTAGATGGCTCAACCAGTGAGGTCACTTGTCACAACAAATGGTAACCTAAGGTCAAATCCTAGGCCATATGGTAGAAGAAGAGAACCAACTCTTGGAAGTTGTCCTCCGATATCTAAATGTGCACCATGGCACATGTGTGCTCACCACACACACATACATACATACATACATACATACATACATACATAAATCAACATTAAAAAAAGCACTAGAAACAACCAGGTATGATGGCACACACCTTTAATCCCAGCACTCAGGAGGCAGGGGCAGTCGGGTCTCTGTGAGTTCCAGGGCAGCCAGAGGAATGTACAGACCCTGTATCAAGCAAACCAAACCAAAACAAAATAAGAAACATTGTTGACCTATTTGCAAGCACTTTGTCTCCACTTTACTTCACTTTTTGACATACTTCTGAATATAATACAGTGAACATTTCATGATTCATCCTTGTTTTCCACCAGGCTTTAAATTAAATGTTTTTTCTTCAGAGAAAGCCCCAGATAAACAGGTCACCACTGTCACAACCTGCCTACCGCTATGCCTATTTCCTTTGTAGCGCTTCTAATTGTGGGGGGTGATGGTGATATTGAGAGACAGGGTTCCTCTGTGTAACAGCCCTGGCTGTCCTGGAACTCTCTTTGTAGAACAGGCTGGCCTCAAACTCACAGAGATCCGCCTGCCTCTGCTTCCGGAATCCTGGAATTAAAGGAGTGCGTCACCACCGCCCGGCTGTGCTTATGATTTTTAACGATCGAATTTTCTGGCCTATTTGTTTATTGAGCCCATTAAAAAGTAACCAAGTTAGGGATTGTGTCTGTCTTATACCTTTTATTTCTAGTGTGTAGTCTGGCCCTTGATACAAAGTAGCTCCTCGGTAGATATTTTGGGTGGGCGCAAATCTAGATGGGTAGGTTAATGAAAAGATGAGTGAATGGATAGATGGATAGCCGGACAGGCAGACAGACTGATGCATGGGTGAATGAGTCACAATGTGTGAGTGCAGGGATGGATATTTAGATGCATGAGAAGACAGATGGGACGAAAGGATAGATGATAGATAAGAAGAGAGAAAGCTGATGTTCCACACATATTTTCTGGCAAAATGGAAGCATGGACGGGGTGGATGGGAAAAAACGGTTTGATAGAATGAAAGCTAGAGATGAGGAAGGAGAGCCTTGTTGGGGGATTAGCATTTCAGCTCTACTCCCGCAGGGGACGCTGCAGAGCCACGCGCACTGTCTGTGCGCACGTTGGTGCCGCTGGAGCCCACAGCGCGCGCAGCCGCAGCTGTGTGGACACTGCGGTTGTTGGGGAGCGTCCTGCGCAGTCCCACACTGCGGCACTCACGCGCACTTTACCTCACGTCTCAGCTCGCCAGGTCACTTCGGATCTGCGCTCTTGGCCGCTTCCAAGGCCTCCAGTCTCCTTTAACCGGGGAAACCAAGGACGGCGGAGGTTAGGGTGCAGGTTTGATTCTTCCACCTTTGCGGACTGTGGACTTCTCGGGGGACTCGGGAGGAACTCGGTGGTGGGCTGCGACCCCGGCCTCCCTGGGCTGATGGCCCAACCTCTGGGGAGGGTGACCTGGGGACGCCGTGCCAGTGCGACCGGGCGCAGGTGGAGGGTTGGGGGCTGAGCCCCGGTGCCTCGGACTTAGGTGGCGTCCGAAGCCGCTTGTCGTTTTCTACACAGGGTCCTCTGACTGTTGACCCGCGCGTTCCGATCTGCATCCTTTCAAGTTGATGCGCCCAGGACCCTCCGGTGTGGCACCTTGCAGTGACACCCCATCCCCAGTGCTTGCTTGGGCCTTGGCTGCGAGGCCCTCTTGACACCACGAAGGATGACGAAGCTGGTCTGCGGCAGCCAACGCCCCTCCCCCCCCACTCTTCGCACTCGCTGGTGGGCATCACCGCCCAGGAAGCAGGAGTCGAGGTAAGTGCTGCGGGTGCACCTTGAAGCCAGAATGGCACCTAATAGCCTTCCCATGGGCCCCAGCAGAGGGGTGGTGTGGACTTTAGCCAGGTTCTGATGACAGCCCGGCAAAGACCTGTGCAGAAAAGCCTTGGGAGTCTGGACGCAGGCCAGACAAGACCCCAGGTCCTGTGTGAATATAGTTCCTCCCCTCTCAGGTAGGGAAGCTGCAAAGGCAGATCTGTATCTGGCTGCATGGCAACTCTGCAGTATCTGTGGAATGAAACCAGCTTCTCATTTGGACCCTAAATTGGTCTTCTTGTGGATGGCAGGTCGGGTCTTATCTGAAATGATGATTGCACAGGTCTGAGGTCTTCGAAGTTGGCAGTTGGACAGTCAGCCAGTATTTTTCCATTTGAGGTTCTTTGACAGGAGAGAGGATAAGGAACCTTCTCGAACCGCTGCAGTGCATCAGAGCTTGCGCAAAAGATCTGCAAAGTGCTCTGTCATAGATGATTTGTTGTTCCTGTGATGTTGCCAACGTCTTTCTTTTTTCCACGAGAAAATGCTGAGTCACGACTACTGTAGCCTCCCTTGTATCTGGTCTATGTGGCCATTGCACCGGGAACTCTTCATGTGCTGCCCACGACCGATTTGAACAGGTGACATTTAGATGCTTATTTACATGCTTCTTGATTACCGCAGAACTGACACCTTGGTGCAGAGGGGCCACGAGAGGCATCTCCATCCAGCCAGGAAGCAGCTGGACCACAGCGCTCCCATGGTAAGGTCTGTATTTAAGATGGCTGCCCCCCAGTTGTGTAGCTTGGTCTGTTTGTGGGGCTCCTAGCAGTGGGATCTGGCGCTTGAGCTGGCTTTTGGGAACCTATTCCCCATGCTGGGATGCCTCACCCAGCCTTGATGCAGGGGGAGGAGCTTGGTCTTGCCTCAACTTGATGCGACATGTTTTGTTGATGCCCATGGGAGGCCTACCTCCCATGGGAGGAGATGAAGGAGTGAAGAGGTGGGGGTTGGGGGGGCGGGAGATGAGAGGAGCCGGGAAGGAACAAGAGGAGAGGAGGGAGGGGAAAATGGTCCATATGGAAAAATAAACAAAATAACTTTAATAAAATAAATCAATTTTAAAAAAAAGATGGGGGTTGGAGAGATGGTGCAGCGGTTAAGAGCACTTGACTGCTCTTCCAGAGGTCTTGAGTTCAATTCCCAGCAACCATGTGATGGCTCACAATCATCTATAATGGTATCAGATTCCTCCTGGTGTGCATGAAGACAGAGCACTCATATACACGAATAAATAAATCTTAAAAAAAAAAAAAAGACGGCTGTCCCCAAGGGATGCTCATAGGTCCCCAGGAATGGGATAGACTGGGAAGTACATGGACAGAAGATGAAGGTGGCTGTGTCCAGTGCCCCCTTTTAGTCTCCTATGGGCAATTGATGTACATCTGATTGTCGTGCCTGCTTCAGTCCAGAGTTCTGTGATCCTCCTTGCTGTGGTAGGCTAGCAGCAGGAGGTCTGAACCAGAAGCACCAAGGATGATGCTGCATCCTATCCCCCTGGACCCAGGTCTGTCTTAGTTAGGGTTTCTACTGCTGAGATGAAACACCATGACCAACGCAGCTTGGAGAGGAAGGGGTGTATTTGGCTTACACTTCATATCACCGTTCATCACTGAAGGAAGTCAGGACAGGAACTCAAACAGGACCAGAACCTGGAGGCAGGAGCTGATGTAGAGGCCATGGAGGGGTGCTGCTTACTGGCTTGCTCCCCATGGTTTGCTCAGCCTGCTTTCTTAAAGAACCCAGGACCACCAGCCCAGGGATGGGCCCACCCACATTGGGTTGGGTCCTCCCCCATTAATCAATCACGAATTAAGAGACTGCCACTGGATCTTATGATGGCATTTTCTCAATTGAGGCTCCCCCTTTCAGATAACTCTACTTTGTGTCAAGTTGACGTAAAACCAGCCAGGGCAAGGCCTTATGCTCCAGAAAGCAGGACAACTAAGCTGTTTTCCTTAGGATCAGGAGCCCCCCACCCCCACCCCAGTTCCACAGCCTAAGAACTCTTGCTGTGTATCTTCCTCTGTCTCACTGTTGGCAGTGTGGAAGGACTTTTTATAGGATTAGACGTACTTCTTAGGTCCTTATACTCAGCTGAGCTGGCTGCTCTTAGCTTCTGCATTTGACAGCAAGTCCTCTGCCCGCCCTCTCTGGCCCTGCATTTGTAAGTGATCAGGGGGAACCCATGCCCTGGTCATTGGTAGTGCAGGCAGAGGAAATGTGGAAAGAATGGTCCTGTGTTTGGAAGGTCCACACCCATGCCTTCCAGTGCTGGGGGCTTTCCTATACTGTGATTTCTCAACTCTGCATACATTTGGGCCCTAGGGTATTGGAGCTACCCACGTGTACATCATTGCTGTCATTGGGACTTCTGCTTCCTTCCCTGGCTATTAAGTTCTCCTAGATGGCCAGCAAGGTCATTGTCAGCCCACAGTGGTACATTCCCACACATCTGCTGTTTGCATCCATTTCATCCTTTTGGGGGTTACTTACTTTAGTGGTAAATTGGTGGCGGCTGCCCTGCCGCAGACCATACACAATGTGCTTTTTAGGAGTCAGTGGGAACAATGGGTTTGTTCTTGAAATGAGAGCCAACAGTTTTGGGATGCTTACTGTCCGGTTACTCCTGTGCCAGCCCCTTTCCCCATAACCGCCATGCCCTGCTGTGAGCAACGCCAAGGTAGGTGCTTGTCAGTCTCCTGTTGTTTGCAAGTGAATCCACTGTATACAGGAGCATCATGGGAGTTGTCAGAAACATTACAGACCCACCTGTACTTGAGGTGGGTCTCCTGTCCAGTCCATTTTCTAGAGTATTAATCCCTTGCATCTGATACACACCATGTGTGTTTCCAAGGGCTTCGAGTGATGATATAAGAATAGACTAGATGGGGAGGGGGCCTGGGTCTGTCACTCTCGGTAAAAGACCCACTCAGAACTTCATTTTCAGTATTTGAAAAATAAAAGGATGGCAAAGATGACTTTTGTTCCACTTGAGAACAAAAGGGATGTCTGTCCCAATCCCTTCTAGTTCCCAGTGTCTCAGCCTAGAGACCGTGAGTCTTTATGGGGCTTTTGTAGGAAAGAAGGACCACTGGGGGGGCCTGTGCTTGGCTGGGCTCTTTTCCTGGACTCAGGCTGCAGGCCTCTGGCATCTGCACCTCTTCTTGGCCTGATGTCTGTTCCTGTGTATGGACCTGCATTTAGAAGTGACCACGGGCTGCCTGTGCTCTGGTCATCCATAATGCAGGGAGAGGAGTTGCTGAAAGCCATTTCCCGTGTTTGAAGGGTCCTCCCCTATCCCTCTCAAATGCTGGCGCTTTCACACACTCCTGCTTCTTACCTGTGCAACATTTCAGCCCTCCCTGTGGGATGTGGGCTTCTGTGTAAGAGTCAGTGATGCGAGGCATCTTGTTTTCGTTCTGCCATTTTGAGACAGGGCCCTACTATGTAGCTGTGGCTCGCCTGCCTCTGTCTCCCAAGTGCTAGGTTTAAAAAAGACGTGTGCCACCATGCCTTTCTAGGAGATATTTTGGCTTGGCCTTCTCAGCTGCTCTCCCTGCTATCAGAGACCAAGGTTTTGACACTTTAGAAAAGCCAGGGTGAGTTGCACATAATGGGTGATATGTACTCACTGCTACAAGGTTTTCATAGAGAAGCTCTTTTTCTGTTTCTTTTCTTTTCTTTTTTTTTTTTTTTTTTTTGAGAGAGAGTCTCTCTTTGTAGTCCTGTATCTCGCTTTGTAGCCCAGGCTGGCCTTGAACTCACAGAGATTCTCCTGCCTCCGCCTCGAGAGTGCTGGGATTAAAAGTGTGCGCCATCACGCCGGGCAGAAGCGATCTTATGGAGTTGGTGTGCCTGAGTGGGCCTTTGAAGAAATGTGATTCAGTGGACAGAAGGAGGCATGGGAGAGATGGACTTTGAGGCTGAGGTGCAGGCCACTCATGACAGCACACAGGGAAGGCTGCTGGATGGAGGCACGCTGGTGGGAGGGGCCCTGAGAGTGAGCCTCCGAGCTGTGTCTGAGCCATTTATATGACCGATCAGTTGTCCTGTATGGAGCTGTTTTAGACAAATAGGACGTGTTTTTGCGTTGACTCTTTACCCCTCACTAATTAGGAGCATTCTCACTGACATCGGTATGGAAAGACCAAATCAGGCGGACAGCACAGACACTGACCATCTCATCACGATCGCCTGCAGGAGTCTCATCCAGGTGAGCTATTGCCAGACTACTGGATCAGAATATGCATTCTGAAGTGGAGATTGTAAGTTGCTAGCCTTGCCTGTTTTTCTGCCTTAGGCTATGGTGGCGGTGTCCGAAGGTGCCACATAGCGTGGAGAGCAAGGTCGCTGCCAAGCAACGTGCCTCCAGACCTTGCTGCCACCGGCTCACCGTCAAGGAACATCTTTTTACTTTGGTGAGTATTTAGAGGGAAGGGCCTTGACTCTGGAGACTTGGGGACCAAAGTTAGAGAGAGACCCTTCAAGCAGGTTCTGGCACTCCCCTTAGAGCCACGGAATGCCATGTGGCCCTAAGGACCTTGTTCTCACAGGTGAGCACCAGGGATAATCAGGAATATTAAACGCGCAGTGTTGTCTCTTCAAAGGGAGAGACGTATAACTGTTTTCCACCCAGAAGGCTGGGAGTGGAGATGTTTAATATTCCGCTGACCTTTGTGCTATCTGTATGACCAAGACCGTGCCAGAGCCTCCCCCAGACCCTTAAGATGTCGAACATAGTCAACTAACCGGGTGGTGGTGGTGCATGCCTTTACTTCCAGGACTTGTATGGCAGAGGCAGATGGATCTCTGAGTTCGAGGCCAGCCTGGTCTACAGAGTGAGTCCAGGACAGCCAGGACTACACAGAGAAACTTTCTGTCTCGAAAAAACCAAAAATAAATAAATAAAAATTTTTAAAAAGATGTCGTGTGTAGTCATTCCATCTTTCTGGAGATGTCAACCTGTACTTTACAAAGAGTTTTGATGTATTGTGTGATGTGCTTAAATATACCTAAAATAAAATACCTGGTGTCAGACTCTTGAAGTTTGAACCAACACTTAGCCGGGCGGTGGTGGCGCACGCCTTTAATCCCAGCACTTGGGAGGCAGAGGCAGGTGGATCTTTGAGTTAGAGGCTAGCCTGGTCTACAGAGTGAGTCCAGGACAGCCAGGATTACACAGAGAAACCCTGTCTCGAAAATACAATAAAGTCAAATAAAATCAAATAAAAGTTTGAACCAACACTGGCTATTGAGTCATGTTGAACTAGACTGCCCCTTTGCCTCATTTGGATCATTACTCTGCTGCCTGTGGTGTCTGCAGAGACCCCCACAACTGGCGACCAACAGAAGGGACTCAACTCTGCGAGAAGGTAAGATTTTTCTTTTAATAGAATAGGAGAAGGAGTTCGGTGCCCTCACCCACGAGGTCATAACGGTGAGTGAGAGAGTAAAATAAGCATGGCTTCTTCTCAGTCCTCTTGAGACAAAGCATTTTATTCAATTACTGAGATGTTTAAGAGCCAAAGAAACAAAACATTCAGAGCAACAGCTTCGCAGCTTGGTACAAGTGTCTATAAAATTCAATCCTTGGCTTCCTGTACAAGAAACTATTGATGTTGAACATTGGAAATTCAGCCAGATGGTGTGGTCTACAGAGAAAGTTCCAGGATAGTCAGGGCTACAGAGAGAAAAACCCTGTTGAGAAAAACCAAAAAGAAAATTGGAAATGCATAGGAGCTAATGTAAAAAGAGCCCATAAAAGAGGAGATAAAATTCCTGTCAATTATTTTGCAAGCTAGAGTACAGTAATATATTGCCCGGACTCTCAGGAGGATCATTGAAAAAAGAATTTTTGTTTTCTCTGCAGGCCAAGTGGACTCCGCTGCTACTCTGGTTTCCTGGAAGTCACCCAGACAGGCTTGGTCAGGGCATGCTCAGTCTGATGGAACTCAGAGCATCCATCTAATGATGTACTCACAGTCTTAGCAAAATAAGGAATTTTATCTTGTCTTTACATAAAAAATGGAGACTTTCTCACTTCAGGCCTTTCAGGCACTGAGAGACCCAATACCACCTAGATTCCTTTGTATTTATGATTGCTAAAATTTCATTTTTTAAATTTGTATTTTGGTACAGCATAACAAAAAAAATTAAAAATAGCAATGTGAACAAGCTTAACATGGATTTAAGGGAAAAAATAGGGGCAAATTGGAATCAAAAAATGTTTTAGAATATTTCTTCTGGATAACACGGTGGCCAAGGACTGAAAACATAATTGCATGTTTCTCACATTTCCTGGGAGGGCAGAAGGGGTTAAAGTAGAAACGCAATCAGTGTGAGTTAGATTATTTTAAAGTTTTCACCTAAAATTATTTTTGGTCCAGACTGAGAATCTGTGAAATGTGGTGAGAACTAGAGCCTTCTGGCAAGTTCTTCCTCCATGGAACCGGTATGCTTTGATGATGTTCACATTTTGTTTTGTTTGCAGTATCAGCTGGATATGTACTTTCATGCTCACATAGGAAAACCCAATTGTTTTCTCCTTCAGGATTTTCTGTGTTTCTCAGGTACTTCTGAATATCCTGTTACCTAATAGGAAAGTCTTCTCAAACTCAAAACTAAAATTGCCCTGAATTTTAAAGATCCCAAATCTTACATAAATAGCCTTAGGTTTAAACCTTTGAAAGTTAATGCCCTTTGTGAATTAAGTAGGTTCTACTTATGTTTTAGGTTTGTGCTTGCCCTTGGTCTGACATAAATGATCAGACCCTTAACTAGGGAGGAAGTTAGAGGAGGCTCGTGAGAGCCTGTCCTCTATTGAAGGCTTATTCTACACATTATTCTAGTGCATAATTAGTAGTGAGTGGTTCTCACATCAGCTTGACATCTAGAACTAGGCTGTCTGCGTCTAGGGCCTTCTCTACTGTCTTGTGTGTAGAGACCTGTGTTCAGTGTGCACCAAAGGCACACACAGTCAACTGGTCAGCTGCAGAGCACAACCCCAGGCATGGGGTCCTGGGGGGGCTCCAGGAAAACACCATTGGATCATATCTAGAACTTTATTTTATCAAATAGCTTTTTAAACATTTCCTTCCTAGGACTCCCATTACAACTAAAAACTGATAATGGACCTGTTTATACTAGGAAACACTTTAAAATTTTTCACAGTTTATGGAGTATTAATCATGTTGCTGAAATCCCTTACAATCGACAGGGTCAAACTATTATAAAACAACTCCATCCCCAGCACCCACAGCTGTCTCTCCAGCCATTTAAATAAATAAATAAATAAATAGATAAATAAACAAACAAATAAATAAATAAAATAAACATCAAATACTGATACACAACTTTAAATCTCCACATACTATGCTACATTTAGCTATATTAACTTTAATTTTTTTCCACTTTAAAGAATTTAAAGCATTTTGCCCTAAAGGAGATACAACCTAAAGTATAGGTTTTAAAAAAAAATAAATCTAAAAACTAATCACTGGAAAGGGCCCGGTGTTCTAACATCGAGGCGAGGTTATGCTTATATCTTACAGAAAATCAATGAAGTCCCAGATAACTGCTGCCCAGACACATCCGACGAGGACAGCATCCCGGAGACCAGCAGACAAACGAAGTGTCCAGAGACAGATGACAGAGCCATCAAGAGGAGACGTCCGAAGAGGAAGAGTGAGCCGATAACTTGGGGGGACATCAAGACTTTAACTTGTCAAGCCAAGACTTTGGGGAAACAATAAGGACATAATACTACTGACCCCCAAAACAATTATGTTTACTGGCTATTTTACATGTTAATTCCCAGCTTGTCAGTGCAGAATCCAAATTCCTTTTGTCAGGGGGATAAAAGGCACATCTGTAATAGGAGAGAGTATGATGTTGTTTTACCATGCTAAAAACTGTTTTTATCCTTTGGGACCAGTTGTCTGGACAAAAGAGGGTATACAAATATCTAGTCACATGGATGGGGGATATTTTGGTTTTTAATACAAATGTAATAATATAGATTTTTAGCATAATCAAGTACTCTTTAGAAAGCTCTGGTAGTGGAAATTATAACTGTATAAATGAACTAGATGAAAAAGAATATCTGATGTATTGCTTACTAAAGGTGAACCAACACCTGCCACTGAGTCGTGTTGAATCGCACTGCCTTCTTGCCTCACTCGGACCGTTTCTCTGTTGGCCTTGGTGGTCGCAGAGACCACCACAGCCATGGCGTGTAAGCCTTGGCTTCCTTTATTCCAGCCAAGTCTCTTGTGGCCAGGCTCTGTGCCTTCTTGCCTGTTCCCGGGTAAGGTTTTAGATCCACACCTTGAAGTCTCCTATGCCCTGGGCCACCATCCTCTTCCCCACCTTAATACATTTTGAAGCCTGCCTGCTGCTTGTTCTTACCTTCTTTTGTTTACAGATACCCCGCTGCACCAGCAAGTGTGACTCACTGAGGAGTCACACTTGATGGCACTTTTCTAAGACTTGATTGGGGACCGTGAGGCGGAATCAGATTGGAGGTTGCACTAGAGGTGTGTCTTGGGGCTGCAGCTGGGGCTGGGGCTTAGGAGAGAAGGGAGCTGTGAGACTTGACTTGGCTGAGGAACATTTGGGCTTTAAAAGAGAGAAGGAGGCTCGGGTGGATAGAGTTGGAGTCAGGGCTGAAGGCCTTGAGAAAGGAGAAGGGCACTGAGCTCTAGGTGAAAGGGAGCCATTGTCTTAGTCACTGTTCTGTTGCTGTGAAGAGAGGCCATGGCCGCCATGACTCCACCACATTTAACTGAGGCTTTCTTCGGATTCAGAGGTTTAGTCCATTGTCATGGCAGGAAGCATGGTGGCATGCAGGCTGGCACGGTGCTGGAGGAGGAGTTAAGAGCTACATCCTGATCCACAGGCAGCAGGCAGAGAGAGAGACACTGGGCCCAGCGTGGCCTTTTGAAACCTGAAAGCCCACCCCCAGTGGCACACTTCCTCCGACAAGGCCACATCTAAGCCTTCTAATCTTTACGTTCAAATATATAAGCCTCTAGGGGCCGTTATTATTCAAACCTGCCTTCAAAGAACTTGAGGGCATGGTGGACAAAGGCCCACTATTGGCATTTCTGTTACCGTGGCACATGTTTGGTCTTTGAAGATGATGGTCAGTAGCAGTTGTGACAACAATGGCCACATGTTTCTCTGCCCCTATGTTTCAGATACCTTCTGCACAGGAGAACTCTTCCCGAGGCCAGCACACACACGGGAGAGTAGCCTGGCATACTCCTTCCACGGAATGTCAGCCCCCATGACTGGGGCTAAGGTTGAAATAGGCAGCCAGGTCCTCAGAGTCGGGAGGAGGGAGTGTTAGGCAGAAGATTCCACTGCACCTTGTATTTTGCTTTTGGCCTTCATCTCTCTCTAGAGCCATCCTGTTGGCCTCCCGGAAAGTCTTTCCAGTCTATCCTATGTTCTGGCCAGTCTCAAACTCCCCTAATTTTTAGTGAGAAATTGTGCATTTTCTTCCATATGTACAAAAGTTCCTCCTATTTCTGAGTCCACTGTCTTCAGTGAAGTTTTGCTGTTGGTTGGTGCCTTGATAATGATGGCCCTCTTCCCTTAACAGATACTGTCCCTGCTCATGGCCTCCCATCAGCCATTGAGAGCAATGTCTACCCCTCTTCCCTAGTGTTTCTCCCTCTCAAATACTTCTCTCCGGGGCTCCCTGGTACCCTGCTTAGTCTGTGCTCTGTGGGAGATGGAGAAAAGGGAAGAGGGAGGTTGAGGGGTTGCTGGAGAGGTGTCAGGGCCTCGGGGATATGCGGCATGGTTGCTTAAGTGGCTTCGTGCCCCAGCCCTCAATATTTGCTTCCTAACACGCGTCTCAGACTGGTTGATGGGTGGAGTCTACCTCTCCTGCTTCGTTCTGCACATCCTGGTGTGAAGTGGCTGCTGTGAAGGCAGGTGTGATGGTTTGAAGGAGACATGTCCCCCATAGGCTCAGGCGTTCGAACACTTGGTCCCCTGTTGGTAGGGCTGTTTGGAGAGCTTATGGGGGCATGGTCCAGCCTTGATGGAGGAGGTTTCCACTGAGGGTGGGCTTTGAGAGTTTAGAAATCTCGCCTCACTTCCAGTTTGCTTTCTGCTTTCTGCTTGATCTTCAAGATGTGATCTCTGAGCTTGATGTTCCTACCACCACACCTGCTGTCCGCTGCCATGCCTTCCTGCCATAACGGACTCCTGCTTTTTTCTCTTTCTTTTTCTTTCTTTTCTTTTCTTTTTTTCTTTTCTTTTCTTTTCCTCCCTTCCTTCCTTTTCTTTCTTTCTTCCTTTCTTCCTTCCTTTTTTCTTCCTTCCTTCCTTCCTTCCTTCCTTCCTTCCTTTCTTTCTTTCTTTCTTTCTTTCTTTCTTTCTTTCTTTCTTTCTTTCTTTCTTTCTCTCTCTCTCTCTCTCTCTCTTTCTTTCTTTCTTTTTTTTTTGAGACAGGGTTTC
>CABHPQ010002067.1:44253-65955 GCA_902168405.1 Peromyscus aztecus
TCTTTCTTTCTTTCTTTCTTTCTTTCTTTTTTTTTTTGAGACAGGGTTTCTCTGTGTAGCCTTGGCTATCTTGGAATTCACTCTGTAGACCAGGCTGACCTCAAACTCAAACAGAGGTCCTCCGGCCTCTGCCTCCCAAGTGCTGGGATTAAAGTCGTGGTGCCACCACCGCCTGACTCATAAAGGATGCTTATCCCCCTTCTGGAACCATGAGCCAATTAGCACTCTCTTCCTTAAGTTGCCTTTGGGCATGTGTTTTATCACAACAGAAAAACAGCTAAAACAGTCTGTAGCAGGAATCTTAGAAGGTCTTATTAATAAAATCAAACCCAGACAGTTATTGGGGTGAACACTGGAAGGTCAGAGAGACAGAATAAGCCACAGCTATCTCACCTCGCCAGATCCTCAGCTAGTCTTGTTTCCTCAGACTGGAAGCCTCTGTGTCCTCATATCTGAATGGCTCTCAGCTGAACTGCTGCTAGAAGCCTGAATGATTAACCAGCCCAATTGCTTCTCCAGGCCAAATGCCTCTAGTTTCTGGTCCTCACGCCTTATATACCTTTCTACTTTCTACCACCACTCCCTGGGATTAAAGGCTTGCTTTCTGGGATTAAAGGTGTGTGTCACCTTGCCTGGCCATTTCCAATGTGGCCATAAACTCACAGAGATCCAGAGGGATTTCTGTCTCTGGAATGTTAGGATTAAAGGCGTGTGCTACCACTGTCTATCCTCATGTTTAATATTGTGGCTGTTCTGTCTCTGACCCCAGATAAGTTTATTAAGGTACACAATATTTTGGGGAACACAATACCACCACACAGTCAGTGAAAGAATGTGTCAGAGAGCATAGTACAGGTCTCCATAGCCAGCACTCAGTAAAGGACAGCTCTTCCCAACTCAAACTGAGTGATCCTTATCTGGTCCAGCCTCTTGAATCTTCCTTTTGCTCTTAGCTTCTCTCTCTCTGCCTGACTCTCACCCAGCAGAGGACACAAGCCTCTTTTCTCCCAAGCCAGCCCTCCACCTTTCCCTTGTGCAGTAAGCTCCCATGAGCACCCCAGCCCCCAGCCCCTCTGTGTCTAGTTCTGAATGTGTTCTTTCACTGTGTCCTCCACTGGGCAGCTGGTTGAGCAATGTCACCTCCTCCAGGAAGGGCACCCTCTACCCCTCCCGAGTCACATCCCATACCATTTATGCCGGCAGTTCTAGGACTTGGCAGAGCAAACAAACCAAAGAGCAGATTTCTCTTTCCTAGAACTAACTGACCTTGCCGGGGATGGGGACATGCCATTGACAGAAGAACTAACGTGCTGAAGGGCAAGGGAAAAGTTTTGAAGCAGGGAGACAGACCAAGAAGTCTGGAGGAGTGGCAGTTTGCACTGGGTAGACTGAAAGTCACCTAGGAAACAGGATGGGGATAAGTGGGCTTCTCTTTCTTGCCTCTGGGCATCACTGTAGCCTGTGTGAGTGTTATCATCAGTGTAGACCAGGATGGAGAGGAGCTCTCCTCATGGAGACCAGACCCAGTGTGATCTGGGAAGGTCTCAGTGTCTGAGGCCACAGGAGCTGTTCTGGTTGTTCATTTCTGCCAACCATTAAGGTAAAGGTGGCAGCTGGGTCTGGCCAGGGTTTGCAGTTAGCACCAGCCTGGGCATACCTTGTGGCCAAGCTGTACCCCTGCCAACTCCACTTCTCCTTTACCATGACCATAGCTCAGTAGACCCAGGGGCACAGGGAAACACAGACACCCAAGGACAGCCATTGATGGCCTAAGCCATGACCTTGGTTGAGGACCAACGACAGTGAGCAAGACTGCAGATTCCTCCTGGGGAGCTCCACTGTGACAAGAGTCTGAGTGAGTGATGGACTGCAGGTAGAGACATGTGAAGAGAGAGAAACCAGGCCTCAGCAGCTGCACCTGGAGTGCAGAGCACTGAACTCGTGCTCCGGGTGAGAGAACAGGGTCTCCGAGTCTTACAGGCAGAAGATGAGTGTCCAGTTCCTCAATCATATTTATGCAGTAGTGTATTTTACTTAGCTTACCACATAAAATGATAATTTCAGGGGCTGGAGAGGTGGCTCAGGGGTTAAGAGCACTTGTTGCTGTTGCAGAGCCTGGCTCCATTTCCAGCACCCATGTGGCAACTCAACTGTCTGTAACTCCAGTCCCAGGGGATCCAATGCTGTCTTCTGACCTCTGGGGGCACTAGGCACGCACATGGTACTTACATACATGGAGACAAAACATTCATACACATTAAATAAATAAATAAATAAATAAATCGATCCTTACAAAAATTGTAATTTCAATCCATGAGGCCCAGGGGTGCAGTCATCTCCATTTTTTTTTTAAATAAAGTATGGTCATGTGTGGTGATATTTTATTTGTGCTCTAACAAATAAAGCTTGCCTGGGGATCTGAGGACAAAGCCAGCTACTATATTAAACATAGAGGTCAGGCAGTGGTAGCACACACCTTTAATCCTAGCATTCGGGAGGCAGAGATTCATCCGGATCTCTGTGAGTTCAAGGCCACACTGGGAACAGAGCCAGGCACGGTAGCACATGCCTTTAATCTCAGCACTAATTGACCATAGAGATCCGGAGGTCTGTACAGACAGACAGGAAGTGATAGAGCTGGGCAGAAAGAGGAATTGATGTAGTTGGGCGGAGAGATGGAGTAAGATGGCAGGGCACAGAAAGGCATATAGGCATGGATATACAGGAAGTAGCTCTCTCTTGGGCTGAGGATTTCCTTGTGGTAAGAACTGGTGGATGGCTTGTTCTATCCCTCTGATCATTCAGCTTTCACCCCAATATCTGGCTCCAGGTTTTTTATTAATAAGACCATTTAGCAATTCGTGTTACGGTCATGTGATCAAGATTCCTGTCTCTTCTCTTTCCATTTGGCCACCACTGTTCCAATTACTAGAGGGAAGAGTCAGTTTCTGTCCATTTCTCCCATACATATCAGCAGAGTGTCTAACACCTGGAGGGGTCCATAAACACAAACGAATGAGGCGTAATGTTGTAGGTGGCCTTGACCGTGTGTGACAGGAAGAGTTCACGCAGCCCCCTCTGCCTCTGTGTTAACAACTACCATGCCTCCAGGATTCCTGGTCCAGCCTTTGTCTAAAAGCCACCTAGCGAGAGCACACTGGCCTGTCAAGTTCTAATGCAGTCACTTAATTGCTGTGGGACCCGGGGCACCTTCTTTTGCCTCTCTGAACCTCAGCTTTTGACAACATAAGTTGACCAAAGATTGGCACTTGCCGTAAATAGCAAGGACTGAATGGGATGATAGGCGTTAAATATATGACAGAGTACCCACCTGGTGCTGAGTGCTCAATGAATGTCAGCTATTTTTGTCTGATGAGCATATATGGATGACTGGTAGATCAAATGAATAAGAAGTACAAGATGCCACCACAGCAGCCTCCTCTACTAAGGTGGCATCGCATCCCTTCTGGTCTGCTAATCTGCCGGCATCTCAGTGGGGGCAGTTGTCGATCATCATTGTTGATTGCTTGAACTGGCACTAAATGCCGTGTACAGTATAGGCCAATATATGTAATTACCTCATTTAATCCTCACAACCCAGTGAGGTAGGTTTAATTGACAGCCTTCTACAAGCTAGGAAGCCAAGGCGTAGAGAAACAGAGAGACCCACTTCATGCCCAGTGAGTGGCTCAGCCAGCACTGGCTTTCTCGGTACGTGCAGCGTCGAGGACTGGTCACCAGAGGCAGGGTCACACCTGCCCAGTGGGTGCTGGTTTTCCATGGGAACCTGAAATTTGAGGCACTTCACTGGTCCTTCCAGTTGCTCAGACTACTGCCCTGGTGTCACCCAGGCTCTCTAATGTATTTCCCATCTGAACTAACAATTGTGCTGGTTGAACTTGTGGACCCCACATGTCCAGGGACAATAGCCATATTTCAGCTGGTGCCTGAGCATCAGGTGTCCTGGAGTTATCCCAGGACTCTAGAGACTGAAGAAACTGCAGAAGGATGTTACCAAGGTGGCTCAGGAAGAATCATAATTCTACCAGGAAGTTGTGGCTTGGTCCCAAAGACTCTTATAAAGCAGCTGTTGGGAGATTAGCTGGTAGAATCCAGCCAGGAGAATGGTGCCAGAGACTTAATGAATGGTCTTTTGCCCACTCCTGCCCCCACTTATAGAGATATTAGTTTCGTTGGGTGTGGTAGCACACACCTTTAGTCCCAGCACTCAGGACTCAGCACTCAGAGGCATGGGGATCTCTGTGAGTTCCAGGCCAGCTTGGTTTACATAGTGAGTTCTGGGACAGCCAGGGCTATGTAGAGACACCCCTCTCCCCAAAAGACGTTAGTTTCTATATTGAGAATAGAGTTAAGCTGGTGAATAAGAAAGGCCCTATCTAGCCAGGCATGATGGTGCATGCCTTTAATCTCAGCATTCTAGAGGTAGAGGGAGGTAGAGCTCTGTGAGTTCAAGGCTAGCCTGATCTGTATAGTGAGTTCCAGGCCAGCAGTAAGAAGGTTGAGACAGGAAGTGATATGGCTGGGTGGAGAAAGGCATATAAGGCGTGAGGAGACAGGAGCTGAGGCCTTTCGACTGAGGACTCAGGGCATTCAGTCAGAGGATTCATGGAGTTGGCGAGGTGAGAAGTAGCTGTGGTTTGTTCCTTTGTCTCTCTGATCTTTCAGTGTTTACCCCAATATCTGGCTCAGGTTTTTATTTTAAGGCCATTTAGGATTTGTGCAACAGAAGTGTAGTACTGGGGGTGGGCTTTGGGGTTTCAAAAGCTCAAGCCAGGCCCAGTGACTCTTTCTGCAGCCTACAGGTCTGGATGTAGAACTCTCAGCTCCTTCTTCAGCACCATGTCTGTCTGAGTGCCCCCACGCTTCCCACAATGATGGAAATGACCTAAGCCTCTGAAACTGTAAGTAAGCCCTAGTTAAATGCTTTCTTTTATAAGAGTTACCATGGTCGTGGTGTCTCTTCACAGCAATAGAACAGTGATTAAGACAATAATCTAAGGGCATCCTCCTGTACATTATCTCTCAACTACTCATAACATGCAATACAATGTAAGCACTATGTATTTCAGGAAAATGTTCTTTGTCTTCAGTATAGATATACCTTAGTACTTGTGCTGCTGTGATAAAATACTTTGACAAGGGACAGTGAGATGGCTCAGGGGTTAAGGTGCTTGTTTGCAAACCTGATGGCCTGAGTTTATTTCCTGGAACCCCCAAGGTGGAGGAAGAGAACCAGCTCCCCAAAGTTGCCTTCTGACCTCCACTTGCACCGTGTGTGTGTGTGTGTGTGTGTGTGTGTGTGTGTGTGTGTGCGCGCTATCCCTACACCAGATGAATAAGTAAACAAAAAATTATAACTACCTTGATGAAAGAAACCTAAGGAAGGAATGGTTTATTTTGGCTCATTGTTCAAGGGTACAGTCCATCACGGTGGGCAAGTCAAAGCAGCTGGCCATAGTCAGTGTGGTGGTTTGAATGAGAATGGTTCCAATAGGCTCATGTGTTTGAATATTTGGTCTCCAGTTGGTAGAGGTGTTTGGGAAGGATTAGGAGGTGTGGTCTCGTTGGAGAAGATGTGTTACTGGGGATAGGTGTCTTAGTCACTGTTTTGTTGCTGTGAAGAGACACTATGACCAAGGCAAGTATTATAAGAGGAAGCACTAAATTGGGGCCTTGCTTACAGTTCAGAGATTTAGTCCATTGTCATCATGGCAGGAAGGATGGAAGCATACAGGCAGACTCTGGAGCAGTAGCTGTGAACTACATCCCGTTCAGTAGGCATAAAGAAAGATCTAGAATTGGCATGGGCTTTTGAAATATCCAGTGACACACTTCCTCCAATAAGACCACACTTCCTAATCCTTCTAAGTCTTTCAAAAAGTGCCATTTCCTGGTGACTAAACATTCAAATATATGAGCCTATGGGCCCCATTCTTATTGGAACCAACACAGTAGGCTTTGAGGATACAAAGAACTTATGCCATTTCTAGTGTGTTCTCTGCCTCTTGCTTGTGTATCAAGCTATGATCTCTCAGCTATTCCTGCCTTCATGCCTTTGCTCTGCCATTCATGGACTCTAACTCTCCAAAACAGTAAACCCAATTAAATGCTTTCTTTTATAAGTCACCTTGGTCATAGTGTTTTGTCACAATGTTGTGGAATAATCTTTTTGTACACCATGAAGATGTGTCTTTTCCAAGACACTTTCTTATTGGTTTAATAAAAAGCTAAATGACTGTTAGTTAGGCAGGAGGTATAGATGGAACAGCCAGACACAGAGGAGGATGGGAAGAAAAAGGGCGGAATCATGAGGAAACTCCAGGACTCAGAGGAAGCAGCAGAGTAGAGTAAAGGTAATAAATCCACAAGGCAGAAAGCAAATTAATAGAAATGGGTTAATTTAAGTTGTAAGAGCTAGTCAGTAACAAGCCTAAGCTATTGGCCAAGCTTTTATAATTAATAATAAGTCTCCGTGTCATTATTGGGGAGCTGACTGTCCCAACATAAAGGTCCAACTACAACTACATCACAGCAAGAGAAGAGTAACTAAGACAGTCAGGAAGAAGAGAACAGTGAATGCATCTATTTACCTAATTTCCTCTTTTTTATCCAGTCCAGACCCAAGGGCATGGAATGGTGCTGCCCACTTTTAGGGTGGGTCTTCTTACCTCGATTAGCTCAGTGAACAGAATCCCTCACAGCATGGCCAGAAGCCAAACTGAGCAAGATGATCTCTCACAGGTGTGCATGGAAGCTTGTCATGGAGATGATCTCTGATTCTGTCAGCTGACAATCTACTCTAAGCATCTGGTCAGCATCATAGACCAAACCACAGAGCCCATGAATGAGACTCAAAATGAGAAATGCTCAAACAATGGCTGGAGAAAGACTGATAGTTTATGGAATGTTGTGAGGCTACAGCAGGGTATGCCCAAACATCATGTCATTCACACAGATTTGGCATAGTGCTCAGCAAATAGAAAATTCAAAATCTGATTTTTAGAACTCTCTAGAACTTTTCCCCAGTCTTGTCACCAGGCTCTTAGTCTGAGTTTTTCTTGGTTTCCAGTCTTTGCGATCTTCAATGAAAGAAGGAAACCACAGCATAGTGCAGAAGATGGAATGTAGAGGCCAGCCTGGTCTACAGAGTGAGTTCCAAGACAGCCAGGGCTACACAGAGAAACCCTATCTTGAAAAAAAAAACAACAAAAAAAAGAAGATAATTTATTGAGGAGTAATGTGTGTAGCATGAATCTTAAAAGTTCTTATTAATAAAATCAAACCTCAGCCAGGTATTGGGGTGAACATTGGAAGATCAGAGAGACAGAACGAGCCACAGCTAACCTCACCTGGCAAACTTCTCAGCTGGTCTTGCTTCCTCAGACTGGAAGCCTCTGTGTCCTCATATCCGAATGACTCTCAGCTGAACTGCTGCTAGAAGCCTGAATGCTTAACCAGCCCAAATTCTTCTCCAGGCCAAATGCCTACCCAGGCCAAATGCCTCGAGTTTCTTCACGCCTTATATACCTTTCTGCTCTCTACCACCACTCCCTGGGATTAAAGGCTGGTTTACTGGGATTAATGTCACCATGGTGTCACCATGCCTGGCCGTTTCCAATGTGGCCTTGAACTCACAGAGATCCAGAGGGATTTCTGCCTCTGGAATGCTAGGATTAAAGGCGTGTGCTACCACTGCCTGTCCTCATGTTTAATATTGTGGCTGTTCTGTCTCTGACCCCAGATAAGTTTATTAGGGTGTACAATATTTGGGGGACACAATACCACCAATGTGGACCAATCTCCCAGGGTGAGAGTGGGCAAAGACTGAAGGGACTTCTGTTGCAATCTGCATCTCAGATGGCTTTATACTGTTTCTAACCCGAGGGGTCCTTTCCCATCCCGATGACTGATAGACTCATTTGGACTGACTCTCCCAGGGGTGAGTAATTTTTAGCATGTCTTTGTTTTCACTAGACAATAGTTTCATGAGGGTTGGTGCTCCTGGAAGCCAGGTTTACATAGTAGACATAATGATCTTCCAGGCAGTTCAGGATGTCATGGTACCTATCACAACCCTTACCCCCAAACACCCCTATGCCTCAGGGCCAGAGACAGGGCTCAGATCCCATCCTTTTGAGTAGTCAATAGAGTCCTTGCACTTTTAGACCCTGGCCTTACAGACTGATTATTATGAAGGAAGGGGTCTAGCTTCAGAGTCCTCCAAGCCTCTAGTATCTAACTAGTATCTAAATAGTATCAAACCAGTTTCTAACAACATGAATAGCCAGTTGCTATCTTGTCAAGGTAAAGGAGTTACCTGCTGGGGCTGGTTCCTGATGACTCAGCAGAAAAAGGGCATGTGCCATGAAACCCCAATATCTGAGTTCCACCCCTAGAACGCCCACATGGTGTTTGGAGAGAACCAACTCTCAAAGGTGGCTTCTGACCCACACTTTCACTGCTGCTTACATGTACACACACACACACACACACACACACACACACACACACAAAGTAGATGCAAAAACTTAAAAGAAATTAGCTACCAACAAAGAAACCATTACCAGCCTTGGGAAACATAATGGAATTGAAAAGGAAGTTGTGAGACTAGTTTAGGACTCCTGACCTCTGACCTAAGGAAAGGAGATTTAACTTGACAAAGGGGGGGTTTGTTTACGACAGCAGCTTCAAGGGTGAGGGACGCAAGCCTGCAGGACATGAGCCCAAAGTGTATAGCAAGAGTCCTAGATTCAGAGCCACGCAGGCCGGTCTGAGCCGGCAGAGTGGCCTGGGTGACCTCTCTGTCTCTCATTTATCACCTGGAGATGGGTGAAGCTCAGAAAAGCCGCACCTCTGTTGAAGGTTCTGGAGACTGATGGACTATTCAGACCTCTCTGACTACAGAGAGCTTGAATGTTGCAGATCAAGTCCCCTTTACAGCACTACACCACCGGCTTCTGTCTCTGAACCGACATCCCTTTGGACTACCGGGCAAAACCTTTGAAATGCATTAACTTAGCAGACCACTGGCTTCCACCAGCCTCAAGCTGTGAGAGTTGGTGAGTATACCAAAAATTACTCACGCCTGGGAGAGGCAGTCCAAATGAGTCTGAAACATCTAAAACCTGTAACAGAAGTGTCCCCATTTTGCTGTCACCTGTCTACCCCGAGTTTTCACCAGTGGATCTGGTTTGCACACTAATTCATCTCTTTCTTTTCTTCTGCAACACATCCAGCCCAGGTGGTGGTGGCCCACGCCTTTAATCCCAGCACTTGGGAGGCAGAGGTAGGCAGATCCATGTACGTTCGAGGCCAGCCTGGTCTACAGAGTGAGTTCCAGGACAGCCAAGACTACACAGAGAAGCCCTGTCTCAAAACAAAACAAAACAAAAAATCCATGCAATTGCTCTCAAAAGAGGAATGTGTAATTTGGGACAACCCAAGTTATGTCACTCAGCTCTGGCTCAGAATAAATTCTCTTTTATTCTCTTTGGGATGAAAGTTGTGCTTTAGATCAACCCTGGCATGTGAAAGCTTTCAGTCTACAGACAGCCCGGTCCACCGGCAAACCACTGTGCTATTATTGTAGAAAGTTCTCTTCCATGTCAACAAGATGGCCACATTTTATATTTGTTTCCATGTCTTCAGGGCTTGGGCATTAAAGCCCCAGAGCAGAGGCTTCTGCAGAGGTTGGGAGAGGCCCCTCCTTTGTTTCCCTGCTTTATTTTATCTGTGCTGGGGAGCCACCCCAGGGCCATGTATATCCCAGGCAAAGACTACCGAGCTGCAGCCCCAGCCTCTTTTGACCTTTTGAGACAAGGTCTCATTAAGTTGCTGAGGTTAGACCTATTCCCAGGTAGGCCTTGAACTTGAGATCCTCCTGCCTCAGTGCCGGCCTGTATTACTAGGCCTGGCTCCCCTTAATGAATGGATTATTCACTTTTTTTTTGAGGTTTTTCATCATGTAGCCATGGCTAGCCCAGAACTTGGATATTTAGACCAGGTTGGTCTTGAACTCACCAAGAGCATCCTGCCTCTGCCTCTGTAATCTGCACTGTGATTACAGACATGCCCAACCACATCCAGACCCCTTATTCTATTATTTATTTATTTTGGTTTTTTCAAGACAGGGTTTCTCTGTGTATCAGCTTTGGCTGTCCTGGAACTCGACCTGTAGACCAGGCTGACTTTGAACTCACAGAGGTCCACTAGCATCTGCCTTCGGAGTGCTGGGATTAAAGACACACTCCACCACCACCTAGCCCTTATTCTATTATCATTAAAAGATTTGAATAGGGGCTGGAGAAACTGCTCAGTGGTTAAGAGTGTGTGCTGATCTTTCTGAAGATACAAATTCAGTTTCCATCACCTACACAAATGCCTGTAACTCCAGCTTTTGAGGTTTCTGAAGCCGCCTTCTGGCCTCTGAGGACAACTATGCACACACACACATCAACATATGCATATCAACACACAATAAATAGTTTAAAATATTAATAACTATTTGGGCTATGCAACCAGCAAACTTGATTGACAATTTTTATTCCATTTATTTATTTCTGTGCATGTATGTTCCATGATACACATATGGAAATCAGAGGACAATTTGCAGGTATTGGTTCTTTCCTTCTACCATGTGAGTTTCCAGAATCAAATTCAGGGGGTCAAACTTGGCAGCAAGCGCCCTTTAAGCCCAGAACCATCTTACCTGCCTAGCAAACTTGATTAAAAAAAAAAAAAAAAGCCTGGCGGTGGTGGCACAGGCCTTTAATCTCAGCACTTGGGAGGCAGAGGCAGGCGGATCTTTGTGAGTTTGAGGCCAGCCTGGTCTACAGAGTGAGATCCAGGAAAGGTGCAAAGCTACACAGAGAAACCAGAAACCCTGTCTCAAAAAAAAAAAAAAAACCAACCAACCAACCAAACAAACAAACAAACAAAAAAACCTTGTGAGGGCTAGAGAGATGGATCAGTGGTTAAGCACAGTTGCTGCTCTTCTAGAGGACTGGAGTCCTTGAGATTCCAAGCACTCATGATGATGGCTTATAACCATCGGTAACTCCAGTGCAAGGGGACTGATGTCCTATCCTCGCCTCAGAGGGCAGCAGGCATGAATGTGGTATGCAAACATAATATAAACAAAACACCCATACACATAAAATAATTTTATTATGAAAACAAGCCTTGTATTTTAGAATAATTTTATATTTATAGAAAAATTTAAAACTTAATACAGAGAATTTCCATATAGCCTCCACCCAGCTTCCCCTAAGGTCAGTGTCTTGTGAAACCATGCAACATTTCTCAAACCTAAGGAATCTATATCAGCATATTCCATCACCTGAACTACAGGCTGTATCTGGATTCTACCAGTTTCCCCACTGATGCCTATTTTCTTTGCCAGGATCCCATCCAAAAACAGCATAGCATTGAATTATGGTGTCTCCATTGTCTCCTGCAGTTAGAGACAGTTTTGCTTTTCCTGACCATGACAACTGATTTTTTTTTCATTATGTTGAGACCAAGTCTCACTGTGTAGCATGAGCTAGTCTGGAGTTGGTGATCCTATGGCCTCAACTTCTCAAGGGCTGGGATTACAGGTGGGTGCCACCATGTCTAGCTGACGGTGATGTCAGAAGGATAGCAAAGAGTCCTGCAGGGTGCTGCTCAGCTTGGGTTCTTCTGCCGTTTTCTCACAATCAGACTGGAGGTTGAAGGTTTAGGGGGAGATTACCCCAAGGCTGAAGGTCCCTCATCACATCAGCAAGTTCCTCAGATGAGCTGTGTATTGTAGCAACTGCCCAACTACGCATGGCAGTCTGTCCTTCCCTCAGCAGAAGATGGGTGGAGATGGACCCCAGGGTAAGCCCAGCATTTCTCATATATACAAGGAACCAGCGTAAGTATGAAATCAGAAGTCCACACACACCAAGGGGCATGATATAGGACAGGAAGTCCAGTAGGATTCTGCTCTCTGAGGTTGACTTGCAAATCCAGCCTAACCTTTGCTCTCCTTCTCATCTTTGAACACAAACATTCCAGCAACTACTTTCCTTTCCCCCTCACCCAGGAGTCCTGGTTTAAAACCTTGAGTCCTTTGTTTCACTTGCCCCAGATGGTCAGTCATTAAGATGTGTCATCAGGGTGTGGCTGTCATGTGACAGCTTGTGGACACTTTGCCTATCTAGGTGACTTCCTCACACCACATGTGACACTGACCTTCCCACCTGGAGATTCCAGAAAACAGAAGAGCAGGCCTGGATTTCATGGTGAACCTGCTCTGGTGGCCTTTGCATGCAGCGCTCAGACTATCTTCAGTGACTCTCCTGTACTCACTGACCCCTAAACACATCTGCAGGCATCATAAATGCGGCTTAGTGGGATGGAGAGATGGCTCAGTCTGTAAAGTACCTGCTGAGCACGCATGAGGACCTGGGCTTGGATTTACAGTATCCACATTTAAAAAAAATAACAACAGATTGGTGCAGCAGGGTGCATATGTAACCCCAGAGCTAGGGTGCAGGCATAGGGACTGGTGGATCCAACTCATTGGTCAGTCATTGAATCAATGAGCTTCAGGTTTAGTGAGAAACCTTGTCTCAAAGATAAGGTGGAGAGTGATGCAGACATCAGATATTGATCTCTGGTCTCCATGTGTATGTGCATGCACACCTACACAACAGGTGTATATGTAACACACACACACACACACACACACACACACACACACACACACACAATTGCAGGCCCATTTCCTCCAAGCAGGAGGTGTTGTGAACTAGGCATTTTGGGTGTTTTGGTATTCTGAGTTACAAATGAATGCTTAGATGGGCAATTAGGACATGAACTCAGGTGAGTTTGGGGGGATTATGGGTAGAAGAGAAGACATCAGCCAAGGCAGACCTTCATGTCCAAGGCTCTCGGCCACTGATATTTTGTGGGGCTCCTATCTCTTCCTGTTCAAGTCTCTAAATGATTCAATCTTGTTTTAAAATATTCCATTCCTGCTTCATTTTTTTTAATTTATTTGTTTTTATTTTATGTGCATTGGTATTTTTCCTGCATGTATGTCTGTGAGGGTGTTGGATGTCCCGGAACTGAAGTTACAGACAGTTGTGAGCTAATGCGATTCAATCACTATCAACCCATGGAATCTTTAATAATTGAAGGAATTTTATTTGGGGGATAACTCACAACCAGAATAAAGGAGTTGGTTGCAGAATCCTGGAGGAGTGGGGCACGGTCCAATGCGGTTCTCTGGAGAGCTCTGCCTTGATCCGCACCAGCATCCAAAATCCATGAGGTGGTGAAAAGATTGAGCTATCGAGAAGCCTGAGACAATAGGCCATACAGTTCATAATTAATATAAGCCTTTGTGTGTTCATTTGGGTCTAAGCAGCTGAGGGACCGAGAGGCCGCAGGAGCTGTGTGGGCACAGGAAAACTTTCAGCTACACACACGTATGTGCACCCCAGGTCTTAAGGGTCCCTGACGGCCACACCCAAAGAGCAGGTACCTAGCAGCTACCTGCTGCCTCACTAGGGGCGGCACTTCAGGGCATGGCACAAACAACCTCCCACTACAGTGAGCTGCCATGTGTGTGCTGGGAATTGAACCAGGGCCTCTGAAAGAACAGTCAGTGTTCTTAACTACTGAGCCATCTCCCCAGCCCTCCTGCTTCATCTCTTATTTCTTAACACAAACTATACCTGGTTTGGAATTTATTATGGAGGCAGGGTAGACGGCCTTGGCTTTGCATGGCCCTCACATGCGGATGCATCATTACCTCTCACGTTCATCACTTCATTCTATGGGTGGATGACTTGTTCTTAAAGACTGTGAAACTGGCCAAGGTGCCATCTGCCTTTAAAAAATTCAGCATTCAGGAAGTGGAGGCAGGAGGATCAGAAATTCACCAACATCTCTGACAACATGGCAAGTTCAAGGCCTATATGGAATACATGAGACTCTGTCTCAAACAAACAAACAAAAAAACAATGTTACTGTGTAGGCTGCTTAGTTTTACTGTCAACTTGACAAATCTAGAATCACCTGGGATGAGAGTCTCCAGAAGGAATTATCTTGATCAGGTTAGTCTGCGGGAGCGTCTGCCGGGGATTGCCTTGATTGTTAATTGAAATGGGAAGTCCCACTATGAGTATGGGCGGCACCATCTTACTAACTGGGTCCCGCACTGGGTGAAAATCCAGAGAGCTCTATGCAAACAGGCAGCAAGGGTGCGTTCTTGTCTCTCTGTTCTTGACCGTGGAGGTGATGTGACAGCTGCTTGAGTTCCTGCCTTGACTTCCCCAAAATGATAGTCTGTGACCTGGGATTGTGAACTAAAATAAGCCCTTCTCCTGAATTGCTTTGGTATTTTATCACAGCCATAGGAATGAAACCAGAATACCATGCTTCCCCGAGGGAGACATCAGATAGATGTTTTATCCAGGGTCTGTGAGAAAAATGTCAATCATTTTCTTTTGGTCATACCACATACATCATTTAGATTTCATTTCAGAGTCATAGAACAAGGAGCTGGGGAGGAAGCTCAGCAGTAGGGCACTTACCTAGCAGTGTGTACAAGGCCTGGATTCAATCTCTGGCCCTGTAAAAATTAAAAATTAAAAAAAAAGAACATGTGGACATAGAGGAACACATTTTCCAACATTGTCATGAACTTTTTAGTCCAAGATTGCTGCCTTTCTTCAGTTGATTGCTTCCAGTGTTGACTTTGTCTCTGCCTCCCATTTGTGGCCACCAGTGGGCAGCAATGCAGGTATGTATTCTATGTGTTCAAGGTTTACAAAATACACCTGTCTCCTCTCCATGCCCTGCTGCTGGGCATGAGGGGGCCTTTCTTCAGGGACTATGCTATGAACGCCTTTGTGGGGAAAATGGACATGAATCAACTGGAGAACCTGGCAACCTTCTTCAAGAACCAGACCCTGAACATAAAGATTAACTCTCTGACAGATGACCTTCCGCTGGAAGAGCTAGTGAGCCTCAGAGAGCCCTTTCGGCTGAGGACTCAGAGGCATTCAGTCAGTGGATTGGTGGAGTTGGCAAGGTGAGAAGTGGCTGTGGCTTGTTCCTTTGTCTCTCTAATCTTTCAGCGTTTACCCCAATATCTGGCTCCGGGTTTTTTTTTTTTTTTTTAAAGATTTATTTATTTATTTATTTATTATATATACAGTATTCCGTCTACATGTATGCCTGCAGGCCAGAAGAGGGCACCAGATCTCATTGCAGATGGCTGTGAGCCACCATGTGGTTGCTGGGAATTGAACTCAGGTCCTCTGGAAGAGCAGTCGGTGCTCTTAACCACTGAGCCATCTCTCCAGCCCCCGGGTTTTTATTAAAAGACCATTTAGAATTCATGCAACATCTGGCATCTAACTTTTGGGGCATGAATTCAGGAAAAGCCACCTGTCTGTGGCTTTGCAGCCACCGGCACAGGTTGACGTACACACGGCTGGAGTCTCCACCCCGCCTGGGCCAGAGTCCCTACTCGGCCAGCTAAGTTTTGTTGCAGCCGCTCTGCAGCAAACTCCATAGGTTTTTTTGGGGCTCCATAAACCACAGGAGTTAGCCACTTTCACACACACACTCCTCTGTGCGGACAGCTGACTCCACAGGCACAGACCCGAGGCCAGGCTCAGGCCCAGGCTCTGGCACAAGTGCAGGCCCAGGCCCCAAACATGCCAGAGTTAGTTGCTTTCGCATGCTCCCGGTGCAGACTGCTGGCTCGTTGGCTTCTCCCCTCTCCCAGTGGGTCATGGCTTTCTCTGGGCTCCCTCCCCAGGCTGCTGCCACACCATCATCTGAATCATCATTGTCAGCAGATTTGATGAATCAATTGGGATTTCTTAAAGGGAGAAATTAGTTAAAAGAGAGTTTTTTTCCCCCACATTAAAAAAAAAAAGAGTAGCACTATTACAATGGAAGGAGTTTGGTCTCTGATAATAAATTAAATGGTCTGAAAATTGAACAATTAAATGAGAGGATAATTAACTTAGATAGGAATGACATAATGTCAATTATAAACATTATCAGTTTGATCATTCTCATTTTTTCCCTAAAAAAGCTGGTTTTTATGAGTACCAAGTTGGTTGATATGAGTGTCAAGATACAAGTCTTAGAAAAACTTATTAAAACAGATCATAGGGATATTCAAACCCAGACAGAGGAATTTAAAGGAGAACCAATTTCAGCATTGTATTATAAGGTTACAGAGAAAGAGCCTAAGGCTTTCAAACAGCTAACATTAATTTATCCAGTAACCTTACAGGAACTGCCAAATGATAGATGTCCCCAACACTGTGTAAGAGCTGAATGGACTCCTGTGCAAATGTTAGATTTGAGGAAATTCAAAGAGGCAATAGTCTCATATGGCATGCACTCACTGTGAAGCAGATGTTAAACTTGTGGTCAACTTGTAATAGAATTATCCCTCAAAACTGGAGAGAGTTGGTTACAGCAGTCTTAGAGGCTGGTCCCCAATTACTATGGAGTACCTAGTGGAAGGATGAGGCTAAGACCATTGAACAACAGAGTAGGGCTAGAGGTATTGAAATTTGCCAAGATCAACTTCTTGGGGAGGGCAATTATGCTGATATGCAAAGACAATCTTTATATGATGACCACGCCCTAGCTTTATGCCACATGGCAGCCTTGAATGCTTGGGATAGAACTGAAGAAGTAGGAAAGAAAATTGAGTCATTTACAAAAGTTATACAGGTCCAAAAGAAACATTCACTGATTTCTTACAAAAATTCACTTCAGCAGTAAATAGAATGATACCAAATTCAAAAGCTAGACAGATAATAATTGAATCTCTGGCTTTTGAAAATGCTAATGCACAATGCAAAAGGGTAATTAGGCCATTAATGGGAAGATCAGTACCTTTAGAGGAATGGATCTGAGATACACTCAATATTGAATCTCATGATTGTAGTTGGAAATTTTCCTGTGTCCCACCCGGCTGGTGGTTGGGACAAATCTCTCCCACTCGTGTCCCCCAAGTAAGCACACAGAGGCTTATATTAATTATAACTGCTTGGCCATTAGCTCAGGCTTATTACTGACTAGCTCTTACACTTAAATTAACCCATAATTTTTTATTTATGTTTAGCCAAGTGGCTTGGTACCTTTTCTCACTTCTGCCTTGTCATCTTGCAACTCCTGACTCAACTCTTCCTCTTCCCAGAATTCTCCTCGTCTGCTTGCCCCACCTATACTTCCTGCCTGGCTACTGGCCAATCAGAGTTTTATTGAACCAGTGTATAAAAGCATTATCCCACAGCACATGACCATGATGACACTTGGATAGGAGAGGTGATTTCCAGAAGTTTGAAGAAAAATAGTAATATCAAATGTTTCAATTGTGGTAAACAAGGTCACTTAAAAAGGGATTACAAACAGGGCATTCCTAGAAACAATGTTTTTTCAAGAAATTATCCCAACAGAATGTCCTTCCCTTCTGGGTTATTCTGAAGGTGTGGCAAAGGCAGACATTGGACTAACAAATGTAGATCAACAAGGGACAGACAAGGTAATCCCTTGCCTTTGTCATAGGAAAATGCCATGAGGGGCCTCTCCCAGGCCCCCACGTTAAATTCAGTTCAGTCATTTCTTGTCATTGTGGAGGAAACTCCTTCCCAGAGCAGTTAAAGAACCTAATGCCTATTATAAGAAACCATACTGCTCTGGATGATAGAACAGCTATAGAAAAGAGAACAAAAATTTCAGGAGAAACCATAAGTCAAAATTGATAAAGATTAGATCTGGAAACTCCCCAAAGTTAGGGTTGGGAAAGGGTTTTGTTTTTGTGCTTTCAGGAAAATAAAAACAACTATCTTGAGGAATTTAAAGACCTTTGGACAAATAAGCATCCAAAGAAGAAGGGAGAACTACCTGGAAAAAATTACCAAGAAAAGAAATAATCTGACCTAATGAAATCTCTGAAGTCTCCAAAAAGATGATAGGATCCCACAATGACAATTCCATCAGGACGATGATAATGCCACTAAGCTGACAAACACCTCCTAATGATCAGCTTTGGACTACAAACTGTTCAGGACAATTTTGAGATGGTTAGCTAAGACGATCCACCCTCACAGACTGCTATAGCTAGGACTTGAGACAAGCCCTGCCCTTCCCCATTATGCAGAGACTGAACAAAAAATAATACAGCTATTTCTCCTAGGACTTGACAATTAACCTAAAATTTTTCTTTTCAGAATCCCCTAAAGATGCCTTTGCCCCCAGACAGCAGGAAGTAAATTTAAGAGCACAACACCCACATTCTTAAGAGGTGAGGTGGGTGGTTTTTGGTCATTCAATGGGTTATGGATAATTGTCATTGTTTAGGATGGTTGGTTACAAGTTGTTTACTGATAATGATCAGGAAAAAAAGCTAAGCAAGATTAGATTCAGGGTTCTTGTTTTGAAAAGGAAAAAAATAAGATATAGATATGATAAGATAAAAGGTAGATTATTGAATCTATTCTAAAAAAGATATAGAAATGATAGGTTGAAAGGGTAGATTATTGAATCTACTCTGAAGAGAAAAAAAGGGAGACTATGGATATGATAAGATAAAAAGGTAGATTATTGAATCTACTTTTAAAAAGGCAACCACTAGTTTTAAATATTTTACATTGGATAGGATTTTTGTATATTCTTTGTTTTTAAAGATTTATTTATTATGTAAACAGTGTTCCGTCTGCATGTATGATTGCAGGCCAGAAGAGGGCACCATATCTCATTACAGGTGGCTGTGAGCCACCATGTGGTTGCTGGGAATTGAACTCAGGACCTCTGGAAGAGCAGCCAGGGCTCTTAACCTCTGAGCCATCTCTCCAGCCCGATTTATGTATATTCTATACAAATTGTGTATATTGATACAAAGTTGAGATTATTTTGTTGGAACATACTGTACATATATTTCTACTCTTGTTCAAGGTATTGTACCTATACAGTTCATTTAACAATGTAATACAAATTGCTAGTCCTTGAAAGTTATTATGACAAACTATTTAGGATAATAAAAAATACAGGTTAGTAGTTAGTCACCTATTATAATTGAACTTGTAGTCATGTTAGTTATGCTTTCAAGGTCAAACAGAGATATATTTTAGATAGACAGGTCATTCAAATACTTCAGAGAGCTATAGAATATGGCATTTAAGATGTTTTAGTAACATAGATTCTTTTTTAAAGCGACAATTGGTGCTCCTGGTAGCACCAATCTACTTGAGAGAATATGATGGGCATCGAAGAAACTCTATATGAAATTTACTTTCTTTGTGGCAAAAGTTAGCCACTGGTCAAGAAAGTGCCCTTGTCTCAATTGCTGACAGTATGCTGTCCAAATGGACAAGCAGGACACAAAAAAAAGGACTGCCAAACCTTGCCAAGACAAGGTAGAGAGGTCCTTCAGAATATCCTGCTTCACAGATAAGTCTGTCAGATATGCTAGGCCTGTAGGCCAAGGATGTATGCCCCAAAATTGCAGAGGAACCTTGGGTGACTGTCCAGGCAGCCAGCTGTTTCGGTCATTTCTCACATTTTTTGGAAGTCATTTGCCTGCACTTCCTGTTTACTTAGGTAATATTATTTCCTTCTTAGATCTCTGGCAGAGTTAAAGACTAGATAGTTATAGCTGTAGTTTTCCTTGTTAACAAATTCAGAAAAGAAACTCATTAAAGAGGTGTAAAGTGTATAAGTTTGAAAGACAATAAAAGATAGTTTTGGGTTGGTAATACAAGTTAGGATAGAAAGTGAATTAGGTACAACGCTTTGGACTCACCAAAATAGGATAAATAATGGAGTATTTTCTCTGAATCTGTCAAATGTTAATGGATTAGACATTGTTAATGTAATTCTTGATTGTATATATTGTATATAGTTATTATACATATTGTATATAGTTTTTCTTATATTAGTTATAACCTTATTTTATTATTTTAGACCAAAAAAGGGAAATGTGGTAATATTTTGTTGCACTGTAATAAAGCTTGTCTGAAGATCAGAGGACAGAGCTAGCCACAGATTTAGCCACAGAGGTCAGGCAGTGGTGGCACACACCTTTAATCCTGGCACTCAGGAGGCAGAGGCAGAGATCTGTCTGGATCTCTGTGAGTTCAAGGTCACCCTAGACTACACACGATTAATCCAGTCTAAAAGAAACAGAGTCAGGCGATGGTGGCACACACCTTTAATCCCAGTACTTGAGATCTCATGCTTTTGCTACCAGTATTTGGGAAGTACACACGCCATTAATCCCAGCTGTGTATCTGATAACAGATCTGCTAAACCCTGTGTGATGGTCAGTTTTGATTGTCAACTTGCCAGAATCACCTGAGGAGAGTCTCAGTGACAGATTGTCTAGATCAGATTGGCCTATGGGGGATTGTACTGATGAAACGAATTGATATGGGCGAACCCAGCGCCCTGTAGACAGCACCATTCTCTTGGGAGTGGGTCTTGGACTGTGTAAGAATGAACTGGAGGTAAACATAAACATGCATGCATTCATTCTCTCTCTGCTTTCGGCTGTTGATGTGACTAGCTGCTTCAAGTTCCTGCTGCCTCAACTTCCCCACAGGCGGTGGACTGTAACTGGAATTATGAAGTAAAAGAAAAGCTTTCTCCTCTAAGCTGCTTGCCAATATTTTACCACAGCAAGATACTAAGTTAAGGCATTCTATCTGTTCATTATCCATTGTTTACATGAATACATGTACACATTGAAATGTCACACTGGACCTCATAAATATGTGTACCATGTTCAATTACTAGGTGTCAATCAAGAAGAATATTAAAACATGATATAAATTAAAGGTTAGAGAGTAGGAAAGAATCCCAATTCAAATTTGTATCTATTGTGACAAGTGCAGTTACAAACTAAACTTGACCAGAAAAAACAACTAGGTGATTTATATCTGGATAGTTATGAGTTTTAAAACTTCTATTTGTTTTATTTCCATTCTCTTTTACAATTCTTTGGGGGGAAATAAAAATGATAAAAAGTCTAGGTGCCTCAAGTCAGAATTGAACACAATTTCTTTTTCCTATTTAAAGTAATAGAAATACCCCCTCCCCACAGCTCCCCTTAAAGGAACAATGCTGGCCATGAATTAAAGAAGGTGGAGGGGCAGACATATTTCCACTTTCCCAAGTATTCTTTTTCTTCTGAGACATGATTTCATGTAGCCAAGCTGGCCTAAAACACTCTGTGTAACAAGTTCAAAGACAAATATGTCACCATGCATGGTTTGTGCAGTGCTGGGAATCAAACCCAGGACTTCACACACACCAAGCAAGCACTCTACCAACTAAGCTACATCCCATGTACTTTAAAGAGGTTCCAAGTACTCTGTGCCTGTCACTTTTCCAATTCCTATCGCCTGCTGCTCTTCAAATCTATCATTCATAACTGTCTGATATACTATAGATATTCAATAATCACAGTATTAGGAATGTGGTCGAAATGGTATAAATTAGATCCACCACTCTCTCCTTAGAGCAGGAAAGTAGTACGGGGGCTGTGCATCTTACTTAGGTATATCTCAAAGAAGCAGGCTTCCTTGCTTTGGTTTCTACTTCTTCGTACAGTCTTTTTCAAGGTCTCAAAATGACGGCCACATCTCCTGGTACTGTGTGATATCATGGTTCCAA
>CABHPQ010002068.1:0-69052 GCA_902168405.1 Peromyscus aztecus
TAAACAAAGATTAAAGTGATGGACAGGAAAGCCTCTGAGCATGCTCGGTTAACACCAGAAAGTTTTAGCTGAAAAATGAACAATATTTTGAAGGTGCCATTTACAGAGGTGCCTGACTTGCTTAGTCACTAACACAAGGACTGCACTCACTGCAGACTACCACCAGGAATGGCCCCCGGTGGAGGCAGAGACCCACCGGCAACACTGGCCTTATCCAGAGGCGTTGGGTGTTCCTGGGCAGGCTTTGCTCACCACAGGTCTCTGTGGATAGCTCTGAGACATTCCTTCCTAACACACTGGTTAGGCCGCTTTCTGAAGCTTGTGGTCAGACAGCCTTATTTCCTTTTCTCGGGAGGAAACAGCTCTGAGAGGCCAAGGAACTTCCCCAAGGACCTCCATCGGGACCCCAAACAGCAGTCATTGTATGGCATGTCCATGCTCAATAAATACACACAGGACTCTTACAAATTCTGAGTCATTCTGCCCTGACTCATGGCAAGAGCATTTCTCTCTTTGTGGCTTTAAGGTTAGCAGGAAATTGCTTGCCCAGCCTGCCCAGGCCTCCTGTGAGGCCATTCTTATTCTGGACTCTCCAGATAGTGTGGGCTGGAGCCCCATGGGCCACTGCTCCTTACAGAACAGTCCCATAGGGTCTCATAAGTGCTCTTCAGACCTGGCTGAAAGCCCAGGAAACCTGGAGCAAACTGACCTGCACTTCCTCCCTGCTCTGGGGGCTTCCTGCTCCAGGACCACACCCTCCCATTCAGACCCAGGACTGACCGGAGTTTTATTGATCAAACTGCACAGATTTACAATGTAACATAAAACAGAATGATAAAAACATTCTTATCTACCCAAAGGCTAAAGACACTTTCTTTCGTGATTCTTCATAATAAATTAAAAATAAAACACTAGGTGCTAAAGAGGCTTGCTTTTCATTTTCTTCTCCATTTGTGGATTTTAGGAAGTTAAACTTGCCCCTCCTTTAGGGCTTTGCTGCCCTCAGGCTTCACCACCCCCAGGCGTCAGACCTACACTCTAGGACTAATTTTACTGCAAGCTCTTAGTAAGTTCTTAGGAAACCCCTGCCTGGCTGTGCTCTAGACACCCACAGTGTCCCGGAACCCAGGCATCTTCATGACAGTCACTCCTCTCTTTCACTCCATCAGGCACTGGGACCCCAAGCGCTCCCACTGATGCACGCCCCCCCCCCACCACCCCAGACCACCTCAACTCAGCTGTGACCAGTCCTTAGCGGGCAGGGACCAGACTGATGTCACCTCCTCCTCCAGGAAGCGACCCGATCACGCCTCAGCACCCCTCTTCTGCCGCTACCTCTACTTTGTCTCTCTCTCTTCTGCTTGCTGTCAGGGCTCTGAGTCTCTGAGGCAGGACTGGGCCCTGAGACCTTCATGTCCCCAGCATCAGGCACAAAGCTCAGCGCCAAGCAGTCCCAAGCAGAGATGGCCACCTAGAGGAAGACAGGTCCCTGGGCATGCTAGCCAGGCAGCACCACCTGATACCTTCTGGGCCTGCCACTGTGGCCCAGCTGTGGGCTGGTACTTTTCCCAGGGGCCTCGATCAGTTGATGGAGAGAGATGCTCATTTACGTCATTGTCACCCACTTTCTGCTCTGTCCCTTCCCAGATCCCTGAAATTCTTAGAGAATGAGATTCTCTGTTTGGACTTTTCTTCCCCAACTGCTTCTTCCTTGTCCATTCCCCACATCTTTCCCCATCCTAGGCTGACCCAAAGCCCTGACATAAAAGTGTGCTATTAAAGATGATGGTGTTTAAATGAATCACTTGGGCAGAGAGGGCATCTAGACGGGCAGAGATTGGGGGCTATAACCCCTGCAGAGGCAGAATTGAAAGGGAAAGCTCAGAAAACCTACCCACAGCAGGAATTCAGATGGACTTGTCTAAAATAGATCAGAACACTCTAGGGCAGTGGTCCTCAACCTACCTAATGCTGCAACCCTTTAATACGGTTCTTCAGGTTGTGGTGACCCCAACCATAAAATTATTTCTGTTGCTACTTGGTAACTGTAATTTTGCTACTGTCTTGCATGAATCACAATATAAATATCTGTGTTTTCTGATGGTCTTAGTAGCCCTTGTGATTCCGCCGCAGATTGAGAACCACTGCTCTAGACTCTAGACCTCTGGATGGGAAGCCCCTTGAAGCTCCACGCTGCGTATTTCATAGGTGCAGCTGTGACCAGGCAGTGGGAATCCGGACTCCAGATGGAGAAGGTCCAAAGGGGTACAGCTGCAAGGTTGGCTGGCAGGGATGGAGGATGGAAAGGAAGCCTGGGGAGGTGGAGACCAGAGTGCAGCTGGGGGCAAAGGCCAAAGATCTCGGACTCCTCCCTGATCTGGCCTGCTTCCTCCTTTCACCTCGGACAACTCTCAAGAAACTATCCTGACTCTCTCAGCTCTGCTGTGACTGAGGGAAAAGTCATGTGGTGGAATGAACTGAGTGCACAGGCTAACCCTTCTTAGTTTCTTTGTGTAGCCTTGGCTGCCCTGGAATTCACTTGGGAGACCAGGCTGGCCTCGAACTCACAGAGATCCGCCTGCCTCTGCCTCCTGAGTGCTGGGATCAAAGGTGTGCGCTACCACCGACCAGCTAAGGTTATTTTCAAGCAGTACTTTCAAATAAGAAGTCTAGATTCTCCACTACACTGAGCCAAACCCTATGATCTTGGTCCCAGGTCAGTTCCTTCAAGCCGGATATTTGCACGAAATCACTCTAGCCAGCTGGCCTTCCAGAACTGTCCATGGCTGTCTGTCTTGTTTATACTGAGACAAACTATGTATGTAGAGAAAGTTGCTGATGGTTTAGCTGGATTGTGTGGCAAGAACAGACTTAGAAGTTTCCAAAAGGTAGGGAGGGTGGTGGGATGCAAGCTGAACAGGCAGCTTCCTAGTGTGTCTCTGGTCTCCTGCTCCTTCATCTTCCTTGGGGCACAGACTTCCTGTGGCGTTCTTGCCAGGTTCTGGTGGGGGAGCTAGAGGGAGACTGGTGAGTGGGCTCTTTCCGTGGCCTCTTCCAGTCTTTCCCTTTCTGTCCAGCAGCAGCTGGCTTCACCCCTGGGACCCTGTGGGCCCTGTCTGGGTGAACATTGTTTCACAAGAGCCCCTCTGGGTAGTGCTCTGAACATCACAAGCCCAGGGCTCCTTTCAGAATTTAAGCACCAGCCACTACTTCCCTTTTGTTCCCCTTATCTGGAGGTGAGCAGTGGTCTCTTCCTGTGTTTACTACTCTCTGTCTTAATCTTTGGGGTGCTCATGTCTTGGGGTGTGTGTGTGTGTGATGTATGGTGTATGTTTGTATGTGTGGTGTGTATGTATGCACACACATGATCTTGTGTGTGCCCATTTGGAAGCCAGATGTTTGGCACTGGGACGTCTTCTTCAATGGCTTCTTAACTTTTCGAGATAGAGTCTCTCCCTGATCCTGCAGCCCTCTGCTCTGGTTATACTAGCTGGCCAAGTGAGCCCCGAGATCCACACACCTGCTCCTCAGTGCCCGGGATACAGGTACCGCTCCTCTCGGTTTTTACCTGAGTGCTGAGGATCTGAACTCAGGTCTTCATGCTGTCACAATGACCGCCCTGCCCCAGTCTCCCTTCTGGTTTTTAGCCAACATAGAACAGAGCCTGGAGCTGAAGCAGAGGTCACAGGAGAAGTAACAAAAGTCAGTCTGTGAGGAACAGACTTCACGTTAGCTGCTCGAATGAACCAGGGCCATTGGAAGGGGAGGGGGGGGGCAGCTAGGGACAAAAAAACAAAAAACAAAAAACAAAACAAAACAAAACAAAACCAACTCCTAAGGGAAGCCCCTAATTTCTCCTTGCAGATCACCTGGTCACTGTCAGTCCTGGCAGGGTTGGCTCTAGCTGGGCTCTGTGCAGTTTTAAACAAACTCTTAAATATGGCAAAATAGGAAAAAAAAAAAAAAAAAAGCAAGCAGGTTGAAGTCGAGGTGCAACCGGGAATTTGGGGTGACACATAAAGATGGGGTGAGGTGGGAATGAACTTCTGCATCTCAGTGTTTCCTCCTGGCCAATGTGGAGGTGAGAACTGCGTGAGCAGGAAGGGGAGCATCCAGCATCAAACAGCGGCCTCAGGTCTCCTCCCCTTTTAACTAGCTGGCTCTCTAAGAATTTCCTCACCTGCTGCTTTTTAATTAGGCAAAAATCTAATTAAAGAGTAAACTAATGAGAAGGGTAAAGTTCAGATGACTTCCTCAGACTCTCATTCATAAAGCATTCCCCAGAGACAGCCACTGGGCTGAACTCTCGGCTTCCACCTTTCAGCTTGCCAAATAGCTCAGGAGTCAACTGATACCACCCAGGCCATGATGCCATGGGCCCTCTGCTCTCACAGACACTGGCTCTGCAGAGAGAGGCGGGGCTGGCTGCCATGCTCAGCCCAGGCTCAAGCCCAGTGTAAGAAGAATCCAGTGCCCACACTCTGCATGGGGTGGGAAAATAAGTCTGTTCTCACCTTAAAACCCTCTGAGTTCCTCACTCTCCGAGGTTGTTTTCTTTCTTTCTTGTTTCTTTTCTTTTGTCTTTTTTTCCCCCCCCTTGAGACAGAGTTTCTTTGTGTAGCCTTAGCTGCCCTGGAACTCACTCTGTAGACCAGGCTGGCCTCAAACTCATAGAGATCCGCCTGCCTCTGCATCCTGAGTGCTGCGATTAAAGGCGATCCGCCTGCCTCTGCATCCTGAGTGCTACGATTAAAGGCGTGCGCCACTACTGTGCGGCTAAGGTTGTTTTCAAGTAGCACTTTCAAATGAGAAATCTAGATTCTCTACTACACTGAACAAAACCTCAGTTATGTTAACAGTTCACACCATGCTAGTGAAGAAGAAAAAAAATGCAAAACAAACAGCAAAACATTTTCCAGCCACCCTGGAAAACAATTTGTTCGTCTCTTAATAATAACAAAACAGACACCTGCTCTTCTACTTAGCAAGCTACACTTAGGCCTTTCCCCCAAGAGAAGTGGAAAATGTATTCCAACGAAAGCCTGAACGTGAATGCCAACAGCAGCTCTATTTAGCTCTATTTGAAACTGCCAAGAACTGGAAACGGTCAATAAAGGTGGGTTAGATTATGGTAAATCCTTTTCGTGGAATATTACTCAGCACTAAAGAAGAACAAACTGTGAATACAGACAACTCGGGTGGACATCAAGGACACTATGCTTCATGGAACCAGTGAGTCTCAAAAGGTCTTATACTGTTCCTTTATTTATATAACTTATTTATTTATTTATATAACTTTCTTGAACCAAAAAATTATCTTGTGGAAATGCTTATTTCTAACAAACTGTTTGGAATAGTGAGAAGGAACGTGGGAAGAGTTGAGGACCCTAGAGAGTAGCAAAAGGGGGCTTTTTGGTGTGATGAGAAAGTCCTGAATCTTGGTTGCTCTTAGACAAATCTACCTGGGTAAAGCTGGAGATCTGTCTTGCCAACCTCAGCTTCCCAGTTTTAAAACAATTCTCGTTAGGAAAGACCTGGCCACTGGGGAGCTGCAGGAATGCAAGTTCCTATAGAACCATCATTGTCACAGAATTAAAAGTTTTAAAGTGTGACTTTTAATGCTGAAGATTGGGGAATAAGGCATCGTAGGCAAAGGTCATTAGAGTGGGCCCCTGGGAGCCTGAGTCCCTCTAGCCTGTCATCTTCAAGAGCCACAAAGAGCCAGAGGCTGTGCCTCTTTGACAGCCAGGATGTCTCATGGCCAGAAGGGAAGACCCCAGCTTGTCTGATTTGATCTGCCCACTGGCTCCATGTGGTACTGCACAGACAGTGATTGGTGGTTGAGGGGGAGGGGTCACTGCAGACACCATTGTGCAATGTCACCCGAGCTACCCCACTGTGGAATCACTGCACCCTAGTTCCTGGATACTGTTTTCTGTGCTCTGCAGTGGTGTCCTGACCTCCCTGATTTCTAATCCATTCTATAGACTATTGTCTCAGACCAGAAGACTAAGGGTCAGGAGTACCAGGAGGCGTGGTGCTTCAATGGATAGCAAAGGGAGAATACACCAGACTGCCTGAGCCAAGGAAGGGCCTGAGCCAAACTGGTTCAGCACACATACACGTCTTCCCAGCTTCTGTTCATGGAATCAAAGCTTGATCCTCTCCTCCACCTCATCCCTTCCTTCTCCATCTTCCATCCAGGCACACATTATTCTGTAGTACTTGCTCATAGCAGGTACAAGTAATATGTGCAGGATGATGTACTCAACACACACACACACACACACACACAGAAGCTGCATGTGCTCCATCTGTGAACTTGTGAACACGTGCATACATACAGGTTTCACCCATTTCTGTATTTTCCAAATTTTCAACAATGAATAAGGATGACTTGCAAATTAAAAATAGAGCTATAGACAAGGCGAACTGGAAGGGCACTGTCCATAATGGACTAGTACTTTCTCTAGAACACCATGGTGAAGGCGGAGGAGCTGCCCCAGATTGAGGGGGGAAGAACAGCCGAGCACAGTGAGGCGTTTTCACCCGGGTCCTGGACCAGAGAAAGGACCTTAGTGGGGGGAATGAGCAAATATGACAACAGTGGTCAATGGCAGAGTGCTAACGTTAACTTCCTGGCTTGGGGAGACCTATGGTGTTCAGAGCGAAACAGACTTTCGTGTATTGCAACCACGTCTTTAGGAGAAATCTAAAATTATTTAAAAACAAGTCAAGAAAATCAAGCCAGTGACAATGTCCTCATTCCTTCGAAGTCCCAGGATGCCATGATAGTACTCTTCTAAGAATCCAACTGCAGGATGAGGACAGGTGGGGACATCTGCCAGCCCTCCCTCTAGTACCAGTTCTCTGTCTGGCTGCTTTCCTGCCTTCTGCCAGTGGCAACTCCCAGGACAGGCTTGGGCCCCTCCCTGACCTGGGACAGACTGTCTCTTCTTGCTGGTGCTGCATTTAAACAGCACAGAAAACACTCCCAAGCCTCTCTCCAGCCCCCTGGAGGTAGCCACCCATCACACTATGATTTGCGTGACTGACAGCATATGCTCAATAAAAAGCGTCAGCCTCCATCCTGTCATCCGTGTGGCTGTTCCAAAGTGAGGGCCACACCCAGGGCCTGGCGCACGGAGCTCAGGATGTGATCAGCCTGGCAGAATGCCCACATTTGTGGGGGATTGGGGCTGGAAGAAACCTACCTCTTAGGCGGGGTCTCTGCCAAAACCGCCCACCTATGGGACCTGGCCAGCCTGGCTTCCCTTTCTTGATTGGCAAGAATGGCTGTCGTTTAACCAATTTGCCTAAAGTTCCCAACCTTCCTGCAGACCAGGAGAATGGGAAAGGTTAGCCACTGGCGCCCATTTTATGTAAGTCGTCCTACTGAGTCTTCCTCCCGGCCCGGAGGCAGCGCTGTGAAATTCAGCTAGGAAGAAAAATTCACCCACAAACTAGATATCACAGGAAGCTTCGGGGAAGGTGGAAGAGCAAGAGCAGAGTTTCCTACTGAATGCATTGCTGAGCCCAGGCAGGGGATAACGCCCATTTCTGCTATGCGGTGCCCCAGAGACGGGCAGTGACAAGTTCTCCGGGATAACCTGGGCGGTTCAGGAGACTGTTTTATGGACGATGCTGTCATGAACTCCCTCCTGTGCGGAGCGCACATAAACCAAAGTTCAAAGTCAGCTGATGTGATCTGAGAAAATACTGGGAGACCTTCTTTCAGAAGGCCCTTGAGAGAGTCCCCTGGTTCTCTGAACTTTAAAAGGAAAGTACAAACAGCTTGGGGGGGGGGGAGGGAGAAGAAACCGTGTACTAGAATATTCCGAGGGGTCTGGGTAGTCTAGAAGGTGGCTGCTATTCCGAGGGGTCTGGGTAGTCTAGAAGGTGGCTGCGCCCCTCCAACAAACAAGTGGCCCGGGGGTGGTTCCTCATCCGTTGGGAAGGAGGAAAATTCGCTCTAGAGGGACGCAGTCTGGGGTCAGGTGAGCAGCAGGGAAAGTGGGTTAGCAGCCTTTCCCCATCCCCGGAGGGGTGGAGGTCGGTCGCACCGGGAGAGGTGCCCAGCCCGCTCCGCCCCTCCCTCCCCGCAGGTAGCGGCGGCCGGCCGCACTCACCAGCTCCGGTAGGAAGAAGGCAAAGGGGATGGTGAGGAGCAAGGCAACGACCCCCGAGGGCACGTCGGGCGGGGCGTAGCTGGTGGCCGGCGGTGTGTCCCGGGAAGCCATGCTGTCACCTCTGCCGGCACCCTTGCTCCGCGGCACTCGCCCGCGCCCGCAGCTGTTCAAGTATCACCTCCCGCCCGACAGACACACCCATCGGACGAGGGACGGACGTCGCCTGGGAGGGGAAAAAGAAAGGTTCCAGAAGAGCTGGTCCTTCTGCGCTCTGAGGACAGCCAGCCAAGAGAGGGGACAGGACCGGCCTCGCGGAGGCTCTTTTCTAGACTTTCCCTCTGAAGGAACTTTTGAATCCTGGAGCAAAGGACTCCAGGAGATAGGAGTGACAGCCATACGCTTAGAGTATAAGCAGGGTTTTTTTTTTTTTCTTTGTTGTTGGTTTGCTAGGATAAAGACCACTTATTGAGGACCTACTATGTGCAGCCATCAACAGACACCTCTGGAGCTCAGAGAGTCCACCACGTGGCTCTGTTATACTTGTCCAAGAAGGGGGACTGGATACCAAAGAGGTACAGTCAAGGTCACAGAGTGGTCATGCAGATTGCCTTTCTTCCCATCCAGGCGACCCCAGGATTCTAGCTGAGGGATTGGAGCAGCCAGGCTTTTCCCCTCCCCTCCTCAGGGACTTGGTGTTGCCCCACATGAATCCCTCTTTGGGGTTCTCCTTTTGCTGTCTTCCCAGTCCAGCTAGGACCCAGGGTTGGGGCCAGGCAGTTCCTTCCCCAATAGAGCCCGGGGCTGACTGCATTGCTCTGCTTCCACACACAAAGGTGTTCCTTTCACACTCAAGCCAGGTCTGGAGACTGGGCCACTTTCTTCTTTACCTTCCAACCCACTAACCTTCATTTTTCCACAGCTCTGAGGGAAGGCTTGGCGCCCCAAAGTCCTCTCCCCTTTCCTCCCTGGCTCCAGCAGGCCAGCTGGAAAGCCTCCCCGGGCAGAGGAGAGGATGCATGGGAGAGGAGACGGGATGTCCTGCACAAGAGGCCTGTGTCTTGTTCCTTAGCAACAGCAGGGAATTCCAGGGCTTGTCCTGGGCAAGGTGGGAGGAGTAGCCAGTTAGCTCTGCTTGGCCTGGGCACAGCCAGGCAGGGGGTGGGTAAACGAAGCTCAAAGCCAAGGCCTTGCAAGGAAAGGCAATAATAGACTCCTCAGTAGACCTCAGGTCAGCCTGTCCTCAACTCTTTCCAAGTCCTAGAGCTTACAGTACACAGGCTCCGGTCCCTACGTTGCTGACAGGATGGATCCAAAGCCACCATTTTCTCTTGGAATCTCACCTCTCATCACCTTTTCTGAATGCCACAAACAAACACCAAGCCACTCTTTGGGGCTGGGGGCCCCCTTTAATCTGACCATAATCTACATGGGGCAGTAGGAAGCCGTTAGGTAGAGTGAGAAGTTACACACAGGTTCCAGGGATAGAACTTGGGTCATCAGGCTTGAGGGACAAGTGACTTTATCTGTTGAGCCATCTCACTGGGCTAGAAACGATTAATTCTGAGTAGACTGTAAAGTTAATGTCATACTTCCTAGAGCAGCTTCTAAACAGATACTGATGACAGAGACACAGAACATCGCTGGTGCTTTTTATTGGATGCCAGCCTCACTCCAGATTCACTGAGAGATCCTGTCTCAAGGGACAATGGCAGAGCACGATAGAGGCGGCATAAGTACACACCTGTACGTACACATATGCACATTGTGCCCTTGGGCACACGCGAGCACACACACACACATACACACACACACACACACACACACACACACACACACACACACAAGCTCTGGCAAAGGAAGTTATACCAGTATACCAGTAGGAGCTTGGGGCAGTAGCAATGAAGGAATAGAGACATGGGTGATAAATATCTGGGTAAAGTATGGTTAAAGTCAAAAGCCATAGCACTGTTGGTAATACTTTTAACTTACATGTATCTAATACAATGACCACCAGACGGGACAAGTGAGAGATAAAGGGACCATATGATAAGAAGGTTTCTGTATTCTAGCTGAAGTGGAAAATATTTTTATTTATTCTTCTCTCATACAATACATCCCAACTGCAGCCTCCTCTCCCTCCACTCCTCCCAGTCCATCCCCACCTGCCCTCTCCCCCAGATCCACTGCTCCTCCATTTCCCTTGAGAAAAGAGCAGGCCCCCCAGGGATAGCTACTGAACCCGACATAACAAGATGCAGTAAGGCTAGGCACAAACCCTCATATCAAGGCTGGACGAGGCAACCCAGGAGGAGGAAAAGGGTCCCAAGAGCAGACAAAAGGGTCAGAGACACCCCCTCTCCCACTGTTAGGAGTCCCCCAAACACTCTAAGCTAAACCATGGCAGGTATGACCTAGCACAGACCCATGCAGGCTCCATGATGGCTGCTTCAGTCTCTGTGAGCCCCTATGAGCCCTGCTTAGTTGATTCTGTAATATTTTTGTATGTATTTTCATTTCACACAATTATTGTGTATATGTGTGTGTGTGTGTGTGTGTGTGTGTGTGTGTGTGTGTGAGAGAGAGAGAGAGAGAGAGAGAGAGAGAGCATGGAGGTTTGCCATTTTAGAGCAGTTTATCTTTCTAAAATTCAACTTGGCTCCTGGTTTGCATCTTCTGCTCCCTGGTGAGATGTCTTCCGCTAGCTGCGGGTGGATTTTCGGCCCTTTCTTGGAGCATGGTTATAGTAGCTGCTTTAATGCCTCAGTTCCAGGAGCCGCGTTGTCTTAGACTTGTTAGCACTTGTCTTTTCTTTTTATAAATGTTGATATTTTCTCCAGTCTTCAAAGATGGAGTGATTTCGGGATTATCTCACGGACATTAGGAGGCTTGTGTCGTGGGATCTGAGTCTTGTTTAAATCCTATCTCAAATACTAATATTTTGTCTTGTTTTATCAGGCAGTAAGCTCTGTGCCTCCTTTGGGCTGTGGTTTCGATGTTGGTTCAGTTTTGAAGGTTTTGCAATGGTGTGCTAGCTTTGAACCCAAGACTAGCCTGGGATGCTCTGGCTCTTTGATGTTTTGTTTATGGTCAGCTTTGGGGTGAGGTCAGGTCGTATGGACTATTTTTTTTTAATTCTTCTCATACAATACATCCCAACCACAGCCTCCCCTCCCTCCACTCCTCCCAGTCTCCCCCATATGGACTATTTTATGGGGTGATTTTCTTGAGCTATGTCCCTGCTCTGATCTAACACCTTCTAGAACCCAGAAGACCCCAACTTCCACTTCCATCTTGGTCTTCTGGCTAAACCCAGTTTTTTCTTTTCTTTGCTATCTTGAGGACCAAAACCACAGTAAGGGTGGGGTGGGCGAGAGTGTGAGGGCCCAGGGGCTGGAGTGGGAAAGGCGTACAAGGGCTTGCGGGATAATCAGTATTGTTGATGTGAAAAACACAGCTCTCACCTCAAAGGGTGAGATATGGTTTGTTCTGGAGCCAAATCTGAGTGCCCATGGTCCAAGAAACACAGAGCTAGGCACCTCAGGTTCCATGTTTCACAAATTCTTATAGCTGTAGAACAAAGAAAGTCATAAATCAAAGTAATTTTAAAATTAGTGGAAACATCAGAGAAGTGAATCTCTCCTTCAAGCCACAGACACTATCTGATGATCTTAGCTTTCGAGTTGGTGGAAGCTTGTGGTCTGCTAAGCTAATAAATCCCAAAAGGTTTTTAATCTATTAATCACAGGAATTTAGGTCCAACATAGAAAGTGAGCAAGGAAATGTCTATTTAGAAGGGTAAAGCTAAGAGATGGGATAAGATATAATTAGGCCATGGGCCTGCAACATTCCAACCTTTCCATATCCCTGCAGTTCCAATCAGTCAATCAGTGTTTGCAGTCATAGTTTCTTTCCAGGAATTCTTCATAGTATTGATCGCCATCTTGACAGAATCTACGCAGGAGACAAATCCCCTCTGGGTATGTCTGTGAGGGAGTTTCTACGTTGGGTTGGGGTGGGAAGACCTGCCCTAATGTGTTGACACTGCCGTGGATGGGGTCTTGTGCTGAATAAAAAGGGGAGAGTGAGCTGAGCACCAACCTTCTTCGCTCTGCTCCCTGCCTGCTGGTGCAATGTGGCCAGCTGCCTTAGGCTTTCTGCATCATGCTAGGCTGTCTTCTCAAACCATGAGGAGCTGGAACAAACCCTTCCTTCCTGAAGTTGCTTTTGTCAGGTGGTTAGCTGCAGCTTCGTGCACACTCTCTGGTTCCCAGGGCTCTTTCCACCCACTAGGCCAGGCCCCGATGACTGCTTTTGGAGGTGTCTTTGCCTCCTGTGTCCAGTTCTGGGTTTCAGATGGCCTATGTGTCCATGGCTGGGAGGTAGCAGAGGAAAGAAAATGGGAATGGTGGGTATGGTGGTTTACAGCTACAATCTCAGAACTTGGGAGGCTGAGGCAGGAGGGTCACTCATGAGATCAAGGCCTACTGAGGCTACAAAAGTGAGTGTCCCTGGCTACAGAGTGAAAACATACCTCAGAAAAAAACAAAAGCCAACCAACCAACCAACCAAACATACCAAAGTAAGGAGAGCAGGGGGAGAGATAGGTAGAGATAGAGAAAGAGATACAGAGCGAGAGCGAGAGCGAGAGCGAGAGCGAGAGCGAGAGAGAGAGAGAGAGAGAGAGAGAGAGAGAGAGAGGGAAGGGAAGGGAAGGGAAGGGAGGGAGAGAGAAGGTCCCTACCAGCTTGGCAATACTTTTGAATTCTGCTTTTCTTCCCCAACTCACTTGTTTTTGTTGGGTCCTGATCAAGGGTCTCAGCCCTGCCCAGTGGGCAGGCAAAGGCAGACTGAACTTGTCTTGAGTGAATTCTCCTCAAACACTCACCACGACCGGGAGTGTCTCTTGCTTATTTACTACTAGCTGCTTGTCCCTGACCCTTGACCCTTGCCCTTCCTTAGGCTGTGGGCCTCAAGAGGAGCTGGAGAATGGGAGTATTCTTGGGGTGGGCCACTGTGCCATCTTGAATGCTGCCTGGCAACATGGAGGACCCCAATGAATGTTTTCAATGATGAGATCTCTCATTTCTCCAATCATAAAGATTTTAGAGACATAAAGATTTTCCCTCCTCATTTGTCCCTGCCTCCCCTTTCTCCTCCTCCTCCTCCATTTTCTCTTCCTTCTCCTCTCCTTCCTCCTCCTTCCCCTCTTGCTATTTTGTTAGCCTCCAGGTTGGCCTCCGAGAAAGGACAAAGTTCCGCATTAATCTTTACTGGCAGTATTAGACACAGATGAGCAGGGTGAAGTCCAAGCTGCCTTGTAGAGTATAAGGAAGAGAGAGTGTGCTACCAAAGTCCTGAGTGTGAGCTGCATTCCATTAATAATTTCCGGTTTATATTGTTGCCTGCAGCTCCACAGGTCCTCGGTCAGTGTCAACCACCACAGAGTCAGATGCCATAGGTCACCAGTGCCCTACCCGTGTGGCAGTTCAGGCCTGCTCTGGTTGTTTCCTTATCCCTTATTCCTCCCTCCCCAAGTTGATGCGATCAATTACTGTACCTGATACCAGGAGCTCGGCTGGATTTCGACAGATAGTGCGATCAGACTTATGTGGTCCCGAAACAGTTTTGGAGTGTGGATGTTGGAGTTGAGATGACCCCAAGGTCAGGAAGTGTTTTGGAAAGGGAGTGTCCCGACAGGAATGTGTATTGAACATATATTGCTGACTGTGCTGCCATCAAACCAATAATGCCTCTGTTATAGAACTATTGGAACTGATTGCCTGTGCAGGTGTATATGGACATGCACGTGGCGCCCAGAGGGCATCCTCCGGTGTTGTCCACCTTGCTTTTAGAGACAGCTCCCTGACCTGGAGCTCACCAAGTAGGTTAGACTGGCCTGGCAGTGAGCCCTGGAGGAAGTTGCCTGCCTGGGGCCCTTCCAGGCAATACCTTCCATGTTGTTGCTGTATTTGGCACTTTTTTTTTTTAATGTGAGGACTGAACTCAGGGCCTCATGTTTGTGTAGCAGCTGAGCTATGGTCACGGCCCAAACTGTTAGAATAGACACCATTGTAGGACCTCATGGCCATCGTACTCTACCCGCTACTTGGTGAGCATGCTGCACAATAGGACAGAAACAGCACTCAGCTTGGTAGCATAGTAGTTGCCCCAGCAACATTTGGAATAAACGAGGGAGTACACAATGACACCCCTAGATGTGCAGGTACCTAGGGTTCTGTCCCGACCACTTTGTGTATTTGGAAAGAGTATACACAGCCGTGAGCCAGCAACTAGTTCTGGCCATTGTCCCTGCCAGAGAACTCTTCTGACTTGGGAATGCTGCACATAAGAGGAAGTGTGGGCACCCGGCAAAGGCTATCCTATCACACTACAGACAGACACAGCCCTCCCCTCGCAGACGACGCCTCTGCCTCCTTATTCCTTTGTGGAGATGATGGCTTTCCAAGATGCTCCTGGGATGGGCAGGCAAAGCTGTCCTGTCCATAGGGCTGCTGTAGAGTCTGGAGGCTCCACAGGAATACACAAGACCACGGGCTCACCAAAGCCTGAGACCCTCTGCCCTTAGCGTCATCTGAAGCACTCGGGCACGGGGACCTCCAGCAGACCTGAAGGTAGAACACTCAAGCAGTGGCCAGAGGGGCTGAGGAAACAGCTCAGTGGGTAAAGTGCTCGCTGTGCAAGTGTGAGGACCTGGGTTCAGATCCCCAGAACCCACATACATCCGATGCACTGTGCATCTGTAATCCTAGCACTCCTAAACTGAGTTGGCGGGGCAGAGGCAGGAAAATTCCAGGAAGATCATAGGTCAGCTAGCCTGGTATACAGAGCAGAGAACAAGAGACCCTCCCCAAACAAGGTGTCTAGGACTGACACCTGAGATTGTCCTCTGAGCATCACACACATGCACACACACATATGCACTCTAATAAAGTAATAAAGAAGCTAGGAGTCTGAGTCTGAGGAAGAACCGGCCTTGTGATTTAGTTTACATGGTGCTGATGCAGGGAGCCTCCTCACCTTCCAGGGAGGCCCCTGTGGAGAAGGCTTGTCCTGACCTGTCTTCTCCCACCACTCCTCTCCCCTGCAGGCCTAACGCAGCCTGCTGCTGAGCCTCACTTCTTGACACACATGCCCCAGGACTGTTTCCAGGATGTTTTTGGCTCCTTGACAACGCTTTCCTGTTTTGGAGGCTAAAAAGTGGCATTTAAAAAGCCAGAGAGGTTTTGCTGAAAAAACAAGATTCCATTGACTGAAAAGGAGGAGTTTTTCATGGGCAAAGGTACGTCACCCTATGGCGCTGTCCCCTCTATTTGGGCTGACTGGCCATGTCCCTCCCTTTCTGACCCAGCATCACCCGAACTGTCTGTGGCTGTCTCTGTACTTTCCCCTCGTGTCAAAAACTATGAGGCTGTCCACAGGTGTCAACTCCTGACACACTTCAAATGAGCAGGGAAGACAGTTTGAGAGTTCTGAAAGCAGGTCTCCCTCCTGGCCTCACAGCCACTGAAAGGAACATGCCAGCATTTATTTTCATCCCAAATGCCCAGCCCCAGGCCAAGAATAAGCCAAGTAGTTAAAACAAAAACGTGGATTCTATCGAAAAAACCTGACTTCACAGTGGGTGGTGGTGGTGGTGACATGGTTTCAGGTTCCTTTAAAAACAGGCCTCCTGGAGACTGGGGTGGGGGTGGGGCAACTCAAGGGCTGGGTAGGACAGAGTCCCTGGAGTCCTGACCAGGCAAAGCCTGGGGGGTGGGGGGGGAGACAGCTTCTGGAGACACCCTGGGAAGGAAAGGAGCCATCTAGATAGTGTGCCATAGAGTGATGGGCAGAAAGGGTGTCCTCAACAGTCTCTTTTGTTGTGGGATATTATTTTAACTCTGTAAAGATGTGTCACATTTGTTTCTGCTGCAGAATATTACTTTAACTGTGTAAAGGTGTGTTACATTTCTTTGTGCTGCATTTGTTTAATTATGTAAAGATGTGTTACATTTGTTTCACCTTGCCTGCCTAAGGCATCTGATTGGTCTAATAAAAAGCTGAACAGCTAATAGCTAGGCAGGAGAGGGATAGGTGGGGTTGGTGGGCAGAGAGAATAAGTAGGAGGAGAAGTCTAAGAATGGGAGAAGAGAGGAGAGAATGAGGGAGAAAGAGAGGGAGGTACCAGGGCTAGCCAGGCAGCCACTAGCCAGTAGACACAGAGTAGGACATACAGAACGGTAAAAAGCCCTGAGGCAAAATGTAGATGAAGAAAAACAAGTTATAAGAGCTAGCAAGAAACAAGCCTAAGCTAGACTGAGCATTTATAACTAATAAGTCTCCCTGTTATGATCTGGGAGCTGGTTGGTGGCCCAAAAGAAAAAGCCTGGTACACTCTTGCCAGTCACTGAGAGCAGAAGGGCTCACACAGAGGGGCACAGTGAATACTTCAAGGCCAAGTTCCTACTTGTTAGTCATATTATGGGCCAGGAATCCTGCCAGACCGTGTTAATTTTTGAGATCAAGGACCATTGTGGTTTGGAAATACTTTAAGTATGTCCCCCTAGATTTCACAGGTTGTAAACTTAGTCCCAGTGTGGCAATGCCAGAAAGGAATGTGACCTTTAAGAGCTTGGGCTTAGTGGAAGCTGGAATAGCTCAGAAGTGTTATAATATGACAAATTTCTATTAATAAAGGTCTCTTATTGGTCAATACACTGTTAAAATGTATTTCGGGAACTCTGTAACAGTTTAGATTGGCTTCTTCTTCATTGATCCATATTTTTCTTCAAATAGCTTTCTTAAATTTTATTTGCACATTTTTTTTCTTTTAAAGAACATACTGCTGGGGCAGCAGGTTGGCAGTAATAAGTACTGCTTGTGTGCACATACAATTCTCAAGTTTGCATGATGATGTAGAGCCTCTGAGGCAGTTGACATGATACATGGCACATCAGCTCTGCCGCTGACTAGCTCTGACCTTATGTGAGTCATATAACCTGCTTGGTCTGTCTCTTCAATGGTAATGATCAGAACCTGCATCCTATAGTAGCTGAGAGGATCACCTAGCTAGCACAGAGTACTGATAAATACAATCAGGTACTCAGGAATGGCAACTGGTACTTCACTATTAACCAGGTTACCTGGCAGCACATCTAGGCACCCGAGTAATGCCTGGTACTACTATTATCAATGATAAAGGTGTGAGACATTCTGCAGCCCTTGTGAGTTTATCTGAAATGCACTAAGACCTGGGTGTTTCATGAAAAATCACATCAGCACCACTCTTCAATGTGGGTAAAAAAATTTGACAGAAGACTTTCTATACTGACTTTAAAATTCAAGGACTCTGCATTTGTTCTCATCTGGGGTAAATCAACCCAAGTGTCAGACTGAATTAAATGACTAACCACACAATTTCTCAAATGAACTAAAAATATCATTAGCAATATCCAGCAGTTTAAATATTCTGCATATCAGACTATTTGTCTTTGCAATGCTGGGGTTGGAGCCCAGGGCCTGGCATGTATTAGACAAGCATTCCGGCACCAAGCCCTGCCCTTGGACACTAAACTTGTATCAGTCTTATGACTTGGAAATATCTCCTCCCAGGTGGTGGATTATATTTTCACTTTCTTGGATAATCACAAATTTCGCCCTTGATAAAAACTCTGCTTTCATAGGCATCTGTACCTTCAGCTTGACACTTTAGTTAGTGTTTTGAAAAAACAAAAATCAAACTTAGCTATAACGGTATTCCTTATAAAATTTATTTTATTGTTTTACATACAATAAAATTTTTAGCTATTTCTTTGAAAATATAATTTGTACACAAAAGAATATGATCTAGGTTCTAACAGTCCATTTCTTTTGGTTCTGTCGTGTGAGCCCAAGTCATCATGGGAGCTCACGGGGTCCAGCGGGAAGCACGAGCCATGGCCACCATCAGGCTGAGTTTTTTCTTATTTCTCCCAAGAAGTTGTAGGTCTGCTCTGAAAGGTCAAATGGCTCATGAACCCCATCTGGTGACAGCAGAGCCTTCAGGGACCCCTCGTTCTCTCTGCTCTGCTTGAGGAAGTCAGCGATGGCTTTCCACCGAGCAGCCTCCGTCTCTTCCTCGGCCCACCTGAACGGGGGCAGCAGTGTAGAATGCAGAAGAGGGAGCACACAGTCATGGTAGACCAGGAGGAACTCGGCCTTCAGGAGCTCTCTGTCTCTCTGGGAAAACACATCACAAAGGAACTATGAATAGACCAGTGCCACTGCTCTCAGAGTACAAAATCCTGGGAGCTGTCAGCTAAGAGCCACCGAGGGGCAGGATAGAGGACCTAGCAGGGGGGGACTCTGAGCTGGGGGGAGTGAGAGTCTCACTGTGGAGTAGAGCTTAGCCGTTCTCCCCAGGAACTCTGCTGTGGCTCCGTAAGACCACGGTGTCTCCTAAGCTGCCACTGAGGGCTTCACATGTTCCATCAAGGAGACCAGAGTGTTGCCATCTACTCTAGTCTCACAGACACACAGACACACACACACACACACACATACACACACACACCACAATGCAAGGTGGCTGTGTAGACTTAGCTGGGCATAGTGGCGCACGCCTTTAATCTAGCACTCCGGAGGCAGAGGCAGGTGGAGCTCCATGAGTTCAAGGCCAAGCAAGTCTACTAAACAGGATCCAGGCCAGCCAGGCTGGTTAGTAAGAACTTAATTCAAAAAACAAAACAAAGGGCAGAAGTGCCAAGCATCCGGTGGGAGCTGGAGAGAAGAGGCCCAAGCAGGGAGGACTCCTGGGGAGGAGAGAGGAGCGTTTGTTCATCAGTCCCGAGGGCGTCAACCGGGGGGGGGGGGGGGGACTCTCAGAGCCACTGCAGCTGAGTGCAGAGGACTCCACATGCAGCGGGCTGCTCCCATGGAGTGCCCAGGCACACCTATGTATGGGGCAGCACCCCACAGAAAGGTCCAGAACTGCAGATGGGGTAAAGTGCAGTGTCACCAGCCACGCGGAAGCTCAGTGAAGACACAGTGGCTGTAATCCCCTCTCCTGCCCCGAGGTTTAGGCTTTTTCAGTTTTGTTCTTTTTTTTTCTCTTACATTTCTTGTAGACAATTAACACTTTCAGGTGTATCCAGCCTTCTGACATTGGGACACAACATGTCATCTACAAAGTTAACTCTTGGAAACCATGCAAAGAATTCAAAAGGAAATCTCAGCGGTTTATATTTTTACAATTTTGTTTTGGTGCGTCTATAGCTTTCCCAGGGCACATGTGGCACCTGCCAGAAGTACAAAACCACGGGCCAAACATGGCCGCTGCCTCCTTTAGTAAGCAAATGTTTGTAGAAACACAGAGCTTTGGGCTTTCACACGCTGTCTATGGCTGCTTTTTCTCCATGACACTAGCCTCACTGTGGGAGAGACAATGAGCCTTACAAAGCCTGTCTGAAGTCACTACCTGGTCCACAACAGAAAACGTTTGTTGATTTTCTGTGTAGTGGTTCTGGCAGTGACATCCCACCTCACCGGTCAAGGCCAGGCTTGCCTGGCTAGACCATGTTTCTGCAGCTGGGGAAGCCTGACCCAGGCATTCCATTCGGTGTACCCCACCACTCGGGCCGGCTTTCTTTCCCCTTCTCTTTACTTGATATGTGTGTTGAGAGCTAGAGGTTTGTTTGTTTGTTTGTTTGTTTGTTTTTTAAATAAAGGGTATCTGCTAGTTAACTGTAAGACTGCTTTACTTCATTACGTCAAACTCAGGGATCTGAAATGACTGACCTGTTCAGGGCTAACGTGATGCTTTCTTAGACTGTGTTTGTGCAGCCACAATGGCATGCAGAGTCTAGCTGAGGAAGGGGTTACACCTAGGGTAATGAAGCAGAGGCCTTGTTACAAGGTATGAGAAATGGGTCTCGAGGTTAGTGTGAAAATCATTACCTTTTCTGATCGTTTTAGTGTGCTTTCTTTCTCGGCCCACGAACTCTAAAGAAGAAAACAGAAATCCTGTATTAGTCAGAGCACCCACAAGTCCTGGCAACACCTTCTGCAACTTCACCCTGTAGTTAAGTTATGGGCAGGGTCAGAATCACTGCCCAGCATCCACCACGCAAGAGGCGACACTATTGCCAGCAACTCAGAACCAGCCTGACAGGGAAGACAGACATATTGGTAAAGGACACCTCAGAAACCTGTGGTTATTAGAAGGTAAAACCAACTCACAGAAAGGATGGGTAAAGCAGATGTCTGTGCCAGCCAGCCACAGTGCCGAGAAGTCATGAGCTTCCGAGGTGAGACAGCAAAATTAGGAAGCCCTGCCAAGTGCCCCATGCCAGCGACTCTGCCTGACACACTGGTGACAAGGGGTGGGATGTGCAAGAGAAGTCGATTTGCAAGTAAACATTTCCAGCCTGTTCAGAGGCTTCACAAAAAACTTCTTCAAATAGAGAAGCCAGAGATCAACGGATCCCACAGGGATGAACTGAACACCTTGGCAAAGCAAGTCCCTGGCAGTCCATAAGGCTGGAGGAATGTGCCCAGCCTCCAGGCTGACTGTCCAGGGCTGATTTTGTGTGTATTTATAGGTAACTGCCTATTGGTACCTAACTCTACAGGTAACCGGAAAGCATCAGCCCTTCCTAGGTAGGGCAGCCACCAGTGCCTATGGTCACAAGGTGCTGAGACAGGGGCCCCTTCTTCCACCCCCTGAGAAAGGATGTACTGATGGGCTGACCATGAAGTCTTGGTATGGTCAGGGTTATTTCTGCCTCCTGGAACTGTGACATCCCACCCAATTAACTTGTACCTACTGCCTCTAGGTTGAGAGAACCTGTCCAGAGCTACAGCCTTTTACAACAGGCCAGGTGTCATTATTATTAAAACACTAATCACAAACTGAACCCAGCTAAGTAAAGCCAGGAGACTCACATACTTCAAATGTAAATCTGAAAAGACAATATGGCTTAATGTGAACACCACTTAGTAACTTAGACTCACCGTCTGGAAAATGGCCAACTGTTTGTCAGTCAGGTGTGAAGACTCAACCTTAGCTTTTAGCTCACAGAAAGCAGTGCAGGATTTCACACAGAGGGACTCAGTGGGGATAGAAAGCATGTGTGTGGGGGGGGGGGGGGGGGGGGGGGCGGGGGAGTCACTGCCCCCTCACCAAGACCCAATCCTTTCCTTCTGAATCAAACAGAAGCCTATCTTTCCCAGCTCCCTTCAAGTTAAGAGAATCACATGACTGGTCCTGGCCAATGAAATGTGAGCAGAAGTGATCAGGCTCTTGAGGCAAAGACAGTGGAAATCCCAAGGTCAACCCTCACCTTTTCCTGCAGGGACAAACAGCAAAAGAGAAAGCTACTCATTCCAGATGGTTCTAGAAGAGAAGAGGGCTTTCAACAGCCTTCGTCCTTGGGTAACTATGGAATGGAGTCATGCTGGGTGACTACCATGAGTGAGGAACAACCCTTTTCTAAAGACACCCTACCCCAGGCTGCTTCTCAGACCTCCATTATGAAGTCTGCCTGCCTTCTTGACCTCTGACTTAGAAAGTACACCTGCCCTCTCCCTCTTCCAACTCCCTCCTCCTGCATCGGCCTAGATCCTCAGCCTGCTGGTCTTGTTTTTATCTCTCAGAATCCAATATGAAAATATTCTTGCTCTGCTCTTGCAGGTCCCTCTGATATTAAAGCTGGCAAACTCGTCTTCAACCATAAAAGCCCACTGTTCTAAAGGTTGTACCACGAGATGGGATTGTAACTGAAGACCATATGTTCTTCAAGAAAGCTATGTCCAAAAACACTGGACACAGCTTACTTCATGAATAAAACCTAATAAAACTCCTCAAGTTTCCTTCTGGGTCTGTTCTAAAATTCTTTACCTATAAGACAAAGAACCTATAAAAGGGAGCTTATGTCTCCCTGTCTCATGACATTACTCTCAGCAAGAATTTCAACTGACATGGCCACAGCCCTGCTGGACATGTGCTGGTCTGCCTCTCTGCACGGCCAGAAGAATCATCCTTCAGTGAACCGTCCTGGTCACCCAGCACTCCCTGCCCTTCCTCGTTCTTGACCACCCATGGCTCATCCACATATCTCATGCCAAACTGGATCCAATCTGTCTCAAAGGTTTCTGCTGATCCTCCCACCCTGTGCCATCATCCCTGTCAACAGGTCAAACTGTGGCCCCAGCCTGTCATTAGGTCCCTTTCACCTAAGGATCTTTAATGAGACCGAGTTCTGATCATCATTTGCTGCTTTCCTTAAATCTCTGAGGCTTCCGAAAAAAACCTGGCCATGGCACCTACCATATTATCTGGGTATGAGCCTTGCATGGTCACAAGGTTTCTCTTTTTGTTGACACTAAAGCTTCAGGCTGAGACACATCAGACAGTGGTTTTGGAAATTCAAATTTAGCCCAAAATCAAAGATTTCAAACTGTTCACTTTAATATCCAGCCTATGTTTCAGATAGCACAGTGTGCTGAATTCAGTTAAAGAATGTTATGTTCACCCTGACTCTCCTGAAAGTTTAGCTCGCTGTCCACAGACTGCTCTGGAGTTTTGCTTTTAGAGCACCCTCTTGGGCATCTTACATGGCAGAATGTAACAGGCCAGAAAGTACAGTGCTGAACTCAGCAATCCCCCTGCATCAGGAAAGGTAGCCCCTGGGGAGTAATATTCATTATGCTTGGAAGGATGAAACTGAGTTAGCTAGACAGTGAACAGGAACTGGAAAATACCGGGTTACAGCAGGTTTCATCATAGTATGTGGTACCCACCCTGAGAGCATCCATCACGTCGGGCTGCTCCAGGAGCATAGGGAAGGTGGCCAGCACTGGATGACTAATTAAATCTGAAACACACATCAGGAAGAGTTCAAACTTCATTCTGTTTTACTCTATTTGATACATATCTCAGTATATGTATTCAGGTTAAAATTATTATGCCAATTATTTGCTGATAACACTTTTACACACTTTGACTTCCAGGAGGAGGGTTCAGAGGCTCAAAGCTGTCCCCTTTAATTGTTCTGTGTCTCTACATCTAGGAAGTTCTGAAATGGGGTGTCCAATGAGGGTGGCCATACTGTGTCTTCTGTAGAAGAGTGTGGAGGAAGGTAGAAGGGCAGTTAGAATTCCCTGCATCAAGCCCTCTACAAAGACACCTACACCCACTCACAAGGGTCATGGGCAGTGCCCTTGCCCTGATTACCTCTCAAAGGCCCTTCCTCTTAAGACTATCATAGTGGCAACCCAGGAATTTCGAAAGAGACACGTTCAAGCAGTAGCATTTGTTTCTGAAATGCCAAGAGCAGTAGATTCCACAATCCTGTGCCTCAGTAGAGAACTGCAGAGAGAACAGCCCCCTTGCCTGGGGAACGCCAGGAAGCCTGCTTTGGAGCAGTGATCCTGGTGAAGGTTCCAAGTTGTTAAGGCCAAGGGCACGTGATGGTTGAAGCCCGAGAGTCACTCCCTGGAGTCACAAATATTTCTGTGGACGTTTCTGTGCCTCTTTTGACTTTGTTCTACATTACTGGGGAAGACGCTGGTGTAGACTCCTCTCTAACAGGAAACATAACTGTCCACAGTGTGAGGCATCACCGGGCTGCCCTGCTCATGCTCCATCCATGCCTGCCTGCCCTCAACTTTGATCGCGCCAGCATCCATGCATTTTCTTGTCTTGGACCTCCAGGCACATCGGTTACTCTAATCAGAAATGATTCTCTCACACATCTCCCCACGGGTCCAATCCCTTGTCAGGTTTCATCTTTGATATTATCTGCTCATGGAATCCTTTCTTCTTGCTGCACATCAATTCAGGTCTTCTCGGTGCATATTCTCTCTGTGAAGTTTCCTTATGACCAATTATTCTAAAAGGCTAAAGGGCGTGTGCTATTTTATTTTGAAGCCTGGTTGCTCCATTAGGGTGGTTACAACCATACTTATCTTATTCATCACACAATGGCACATCATAGACCCAGCAGACAACAGGTATCTGGACACACTGATTTCTAGTTTGGGTGATACACAAAAGAATTAGGATGTTCTACTTTGGGGCTAAGTTCTTATAGCACGTGCGCTCCTCTTGGGGAGTTCATTCATGTATGACAGTTTGTTGATTTTTAAAATTATTCTTAATATTTTACTTGGAAAAAAGTTTTGAACTCAAAAGCAATGACCAAGATTGGGGAAATGGTTGAACGGTGGAAGCATATGCCGTACAAACATGAGGACTGGAGTTTGCTCTCCCCAGAACCCATGCAAATGCCAGTTGGGCCTAACAGCCTACCTATATTCCAGGAGAGAGTGGATGCTAGAACTAGCCAGTCGAGCTGTATGGGAGAGCTCCGGGCTCAGCTGAGGCCCTCCCTCAGTGAATAAGGTAGGGATGAAGGACGAAGATGCCCAATACTAAGCTTGGACCTCGACATGCATGTGCATTCATGTGCACCCTTGCACATCCACCACACACACATAAAATTAAAGAGAAATACCAAGGATAAAAACAGTGCATAGAAACTAGAGCACTATTTGATTTACTGACTTGTGACCCACGGACACACTTCAATATTTTAATAACAGCTATTTGGCATGACTCTGGTTTCTTCCTGAAAAGATGGCATGCATAGGTCACAGGTGAAAACAGGTGATTCCAAGACCGAAAAGGAAAGTGTTTCTACCCAGGCTCAGGATCTTAAAGCCCCAGAATGGAAAAGCAGTGGGAAAGAACCGACTATATGTGAGCCCACAAAGCTGCTCCTAAGTGACGTGCTGACCCTGGCACATCTGCAGGCAGGCGGTACAGGCAGGCACAGCCACATACCTTCCAGGGTTACAGCATTAGCAAAGGAACAGCCCAAACTTACCAGCACTTTGCAGGTTCGCCCTGTCTCTCAGGAGCACATCTCCAAGAATTTGTCGGTAAAATATCAGTATATGAATGGAGCACATACTTCCCACCAAGGTTTCTGGCAGCAGACTAACAGGAGAAGAGAGGCATTCATTAAACAGACCCTTTCAATCCAACCTACTGGGTTTTTTCTTCTGGGTATGACTTGAATGAACAGTTCCAAGTTTTACTTTATTACTGGAAAAAAGATTTTACAGCTTAAAGGAAAACTTACATTACAACTTGGGCACATGAAACCAGAGCTAACTGGACTCCTCAGATACACACTTTTATGTCTCAGCACTGGGCTGCATGCTTGTGCTTCTACGCTAGCGTACACACCCGTGTTAAATGTCAAATAAAAAGGAAAGTCATTAATGTGTTGTTTTGGAAAGGGACTAGTGAGCTACAAGCTTGAACAAAAGCATGTTGCTGCCAAGCCTGATGTGGTGGAAGAAGAGGAAATGCCAGTTCAGACTGTTCATGGGCTGGGTGGGACTCAGGAGGCGGGGCAGACCTGAAATGAATCCTGACTTTGCTACTTCCTAGCAGTCAGATGAGGGATTAATTAATCACTCTCTGTGTGCTTTTGTTTCTTTATTTGTAGGATGCCAAGAGTAATACCGGAATTTCTGGTTACTGAAAGGATTAAAATGAAGCAAGTGTAGCATTTAATACAGTGTCTAGTATATAGCAAGGGCTCAAAAAAAACCAATTTAATATTAAAGTTTAGATGGTACTAGTTTAAAATAGATTATTATAACTTTGTGGTATAATATGTAAAAAATCTCCATGGTGTACACACACACACACACACACACACACACACACACACACACACAAATATACATAATCTACAGACTATACACACATGGAAATGGAAAAGTGTCAGTGCCCCAAAAAATCAACTAAACAAAAAGGAAAACAATATGAAAGAAAAAAGTTACAAGACATACAGAAAATAAGTAACAAAAATGACAAAATGATGGCACTCCCCATGGGCAACTATATTAAATGTAAGCGGATCAAAACTCCCCAATCAAAATGTATAGATTAGAAGAAAGAATTTTAAAAGGTAAGTTCAACTATGTGTTATCTACAAGAGGCTTCCTTTAGATGCAGGAAAAACATAATTCAAAGGTTACAAAAAATTAGCCTCAATTTTTATAATTAATCCTTTATTTTAATATCTAGTGAATTTCAGAAGGGACAATGATCACACAGGTGATGCTCAGGCTTCTGGCTGGTTGGAAGAGAAGATGGGTGTGGCCATTAGGCTAGTGTGCAGGAGCAAAGGAGTCCATGGGTAAGCAGCTTCATGGAATGGAGATGAGCATCCCAGCCACTCCTTATCCCTGCATTTCCAGGGTGTCTTACCATAGTCACATGCACTATTTGGTTCACTGAGCAGCAAAAATACTGAGGTGGTATAAAGTCAAGCTAGATTTCATGGACCGACTGCTGAGGACCACATACAGTGCCCCAATGCCCCCATGCTGTGACTCCTGGGGTATTCCGTCCGGCCGTGGCCTCTGTGGGCAGTGCTCCACGGTAGGCCAAGTACAAGGCTCATGCTGCACCGGTCACTGATCCTGCCAGGGGAGGGTGGACCCTTCCTTCCTTCCTCCTATTGCCCCCTTTTCCTACAGATCTGTCTGCTCCATCTGGCTGGAGGGCGTGGGTACTCCTTAGTGTGGGCACTCCTTTCCTTCCACCTCCCTTCTTCATGAGGCAATGGTGTCTCACTTTTTTTCTCTTAGAAATTTTCTCATTTTTTCCATACCTAAGATGACCAGAAAGTTCTAAGCTAAAGGCTGAGCCCAAGAAGTGAAAACACGCTTTCCTTTAACTCCACCTGGAAATCAGCAAACAGGAACAGAATGCGGGAAATGGAATGAATGGGTCCAGCAATAACATTCTTACCACACTTTAAATAAGAGAAAACTATAAGTGAAAGAGAGAAAGGGATGGAAAAACACCAAACAGATGAAGGAAAATAACTTTATAGGGATTATAGAGACCACTGCTCTGGACCAGTGTTTCCTGACATTCAGAACCCCGAGAGCTTCAACTCAGAACTCTCTCCTCAGGACATAGAAGTATGCCTTGGGTCAGACTGAATCAAGTTAAGCCCCTTTGGAAAATGGGTCCAGGTGGGGGGTGGGGGTGGTCCATGCCTTTAATATCAGCACTCAGGAGGCAGAGGCAGGTGGATCTCTGTGAGTTCAAGGCCAGTCTGGCCTTCATAGGGAGTTCCAGGACAGCCAGAGATACATAGTAGAGATACCCTATCTCAGAAAAAGAAAGAAAGAAAGAAAGAAAGAAAGAAAGAAAGAAAGAAAGACAGACAGAAAGACAGAAAGAAAGAAAATGGGACAAGTGTTGGTGGAGTTGAGCATGGAGTTACTGTCAGGTAACAGCAACCACAAACTGAGGTTATGGGCCCAGGGGGCGCACGGCCCTTCCTTGTTCAAAGAAACTGGTTCAAGAAGTGGGACTTAGCCGGGTGATGGGGGCGCACGCCTTTAATGCCAACACTCAGGAGGCAGAGGCAGGCAGATCTCTGAGTTCAAGGCTAGCCTGATCTACAGAGCAAGTTGCAAGACAGCCAGGGCTACACAGAGAAACTCTGTTTTGAGAACCCAGAAGAGGTGAGTCTGCACTTTGTACCTTCATGTCTTCTGATACACAAATGACATACCTAGAGCCTATGCAAAACTGCTGGATGGGTGAGGGGCCACGAGCAAGCTGGAGCTGGGTCTTAGGTGAAAATGGGCACCAATGAAAACTCAAACTGGGCTTCTTGTCAGGGCCTGTGCCTACACTGTTATAAGCATCTTGGCATAATGGAGCATCTCTCGCCATTGAGTAGAACAGACCTGTACTTAAATAGGGATAAAGCTGGTCAGCAGGGGAAGGTGGGGCTAGAAGTGGGATATACCTTTGAAAGGGGAGAATAATGTAGAAGGTGTCATTACCCTTCTGGAACCCATGAAGAGCGGCTTGTTAGGGAAGTGAGGATGCCGAACAGGACAACCCTGCCTGTCTTCCCTTCCCTGGTGTGGAAGCTTGGAGAACTGTGTGTTAAGCTCACATGCTGGTGCCCAGCCTCTCACCTTGAACCCACAGCACAAGTCTCACAGCCCATAATCCTCTGGGCCCAGAAAGTCCATGCATGCATGGCCTGGTTTCCATGACAGCCAGCCAGTGCTTGGCTCACACCCACAGGGAGATCAAAGTAGAATGGCAATTTCCAGACACAGCTCAAGTCTGTGGGTCCACACAGCAGACAGGCAGGAGAGGCTGGGGACAGTGGGAGGGAAGTCTCTGAGAAGCACCAGGGGACACAAGCAGGAAGAGCTCTACTTGGAAATCATGTCACCATCCATTTCTGTGCCTACTACGAGCTGCACACTGTGAGCTGCACACTGTGAGGTGGGTCCCTGACATCTGGGGGGCAGGGACTAAGGACTTTTGCTCATGACCCTACAACACAGGGCAGTATTCAGCACTTCAGACAGATGGCTGCCTTCCCGACCTCTGTGCCACACAGGCCAGTTTGATCCTGGGACAGTAAAGTGTATCGAGAAGCAGAATTTGAGCCAATGAAGCGGCATTAAGAGCTGGAGTCTGGCTGCAGCTGAGCAGTGCGGAGCAGCAATAAGAAGGATGAAGACAGACATTTCTCTTACAAAGGTTGCTACTGTGAGGCTTTTGTTTTCTTCACCTTGAAAAGGAACAGTTTTTCCAATAAGATTGGCCAAAAGTAGGGGAGGGTGGATTAGAGGCTCTATGGCTATCTAAGGAGAAAAAAATAAAAGAAAGCCAAGAGTAACTAAGATCCATGAACATATTATTAATGGTTGCTGACAGACTGAACTGTAAGTATACCTCACATTTTAGCATGAGGCTAGAACAAGGGCTGTCTGGACTGACAGCTCAACCTGGGCTGAAAAAAGCCATGTTTGAGGGGCAGACCAAGCCTTCTTTCACTTCCCTACTTCATTACAAATTTTAAAACCATACCATTCACTTGTGTGTGTAGATATGGGCATGTCATAGCATGTACGCAGGGGAAAGAAGACCACCTTTAGGAGTTGTTTCTCTCCTTCACCTCGTAGACCCTGGGGATCAAACTCAGATGGTCAGGCTTAGCAGCAAACACCTCGACCTGTGAGCCATCTTTCTGGCACCTCTTCCCCACCTCCTGTTGACTGGTGAGCAGTAAGCAGGTCCTGGCAGGGTGATCCTCTGCAGCAGGCTCCACCATATATATATATATATATATATATATATATATATATATATATATATATATATATATGTATTTCCCTTCCCCTGGCTCCCTATGTGCCCCACAGTCACACCCCTTTGGCCCTTCAAGGCCTATTTAAATTCCCTGATCTTACCAACTAACACACATGCTCATTTGAACAAGTCCTGGAACGGCATTGACATTTATCTATGCATAAAATAATTATACTAGCACATACAGCGAGCACCACTATGTTTGGGTGTGTGTCACACATTATAAATATAGGCTAATTGTTTTTATATGCTTCCTTTTATTAAGTCTTATTGCAGCTTCGTAGGGCTGACATTGTTTTAAAGTCTGAGATCCTGGGAGAGATGCTTACATGACTACAGGGCACTGAGTGAGGCACTGGCAGATCTGAGATACATATCACTCATGTAAAATCATCACCCCAAGGAAATTCAAGTTAAAACAACAGGGGTAAACATTTCTCACATTCAGAATGGTCCATCCATCCCCCCCCAAAAAAAGCTAATACCGAGTGCTGCCAAGAGTGCCCAGTAACTGAAACTGATGCTTTGCTAGGCAGTGTAGACGGCACAGTCACATGGACGACAGTCTGGCAGCCTTTTATCAAGTTAAGGTGACACAGTATGAGCTGGTAACTCCATCCCTGGGCCTTTGTGCCCCTAAGGAATGTAGACAGATGCCCTGTACGTAAACATTATATGCAAGTCTTTGGGGAAGTTTGATTCCTGACTGATCAGATCTAGAAACACCATTTAGAATGAAAAGGACCAAGTTACCAACACACCCGCAGCCTGGCTGAGCCTACAGTGCATTTTGCTGAGTGAAAGAAAGCACTCCGAGTCTACACAGTACCATTCATGATGGTTTGGAAAGGAGAGGTGTTAAGGAAGAAGACATGAGTGGCTGCTTGAGGCTGGGGCTGGGAAGCCATCGACAGGAGAGAGCTTTTTTTTGAATGAGAGAATGAGAATGCAGGGACTATTACACCATCATGGATATTTGTCAAGACTTGAGAACGGTTTGACCAAAAGGGAAGTTTCCTACACATGAATTAGTCTTCTTAACCCTGACATGCAAAAGAAGGTCCCTTAGGATAGGGTGACACTGGTAAGCCCTGTCTATCCGAGAGTATCTAAATTATCTAACACGATATCTATCATTTAAAAACCTAGGGCTGGAGAATGACTCAGAGGTTAAGCGCACTGGCTGCTCTTCCAGAGGTCCTGAGTTCAAGTCTCTGCAACCAGTGTCTCAAAACCATCTATAATGAGATCTGGTGCCCTCTTCTGGTGTGCAGGAATACATGCAGGCAGAACACAGTGTACATAATAAAAAAAAATTAAAAAAAAAAAAAGACATAGCTGGGCGGTGGTGGCGCACGCCTTTAATCCCAGCACTCGGGAGGCAGAGGCAGGTGGATCTCTGTGAGTTCAAGGCCAGCCTGGGCTACCAAGTGAGTTCCAGGAAAGGCGCAAAGCAACACAGAGAAACCCTGTCTCTAAAAACCAAAAAAAAAAAAAAAAAAAACCAAACAAAAAAAAAAAAAAAAACAAAACACATTATGCCTCATTAAAAAAATACAACTTAGGTGTATATATGCATGTATCACACTTGTGCAGGCACCCAGGGAAGCCAGAAAAGGCCATTTTTTCCCCTAGAGATGGAGTTATGGATGGCTGTAAGCTGCCTGACATGGGTGTTGGGAAACAAACCCAGGTCCTCTGCAAGAGCAGCAAGTGCTGTTAACCACTGAGCCATCTTTCCTGGCCTTACACCTACCATTTGAGTTAATTGGAGAGGAAGTGAATCGAAGCCTTATTACTATTCTGTTGCCTGTATGGATTTTGGCAGAGTACTCAAAGACGCAAAGAGCAACTGACGAAAGTCAAGCAAGAAGCCCCCACCCCAGTTATCCCCGAGAGAGTCAGGCCAGCCACTCACCTGAGCATGACCCTGGACCTCCTGTTCAGAGACCGCAGCTTCACCAGCAGCTGAGGCTGCCTCCGCACGCTTATCATCTGACGGAAAACACTGCCCTGTGCTACGAAGACATCAGGAACGTGGAGACAGAGCTTAAGTGCTTGGGACAGTGTCCATTTAAACAAATATTCCATGACAATCTTACAGCCAGTGGTGCTGGATTGCATGAAAGGCAGTGGTCACCCATCCAGCTTCTGTGAGCCTGTCTTGACATGAATGCCTATGTGTCTCGAGAGGGTACCTCACAGGCACCGTGAAGGGGCCTGACAAAACACACCTGGCTCCAGGTGACCCCAACAGATCCACAGACTCCACAGCCGTCTCTTCTGAAAGGTGGGACCCTGCACTGTGGGGCAGTGGCAAGGGTCGGGAGCACCAAGCCAGGACCAAGATGGTGGAGGAGTGCCAAGGTACTGCATGTCTGTGGACTCACACTATGAGGAAGGACCATATCTGTCTTACTGTCCATTGTCCTGCTTCTCCAGCACACTGCTGGGTGGATGGTATTAAGGGCACTCCGCTTCTTTTGGAGGGCAACCTGACATGCATTCAAACATCCTTTGAATTAGCTTTTCCCATTCATTCTATATTTGTCACAAGTATTATGCTGGCAGTTTTATGTCAACTTGGCACAAGCTAGAGTCATCTGAGAGATGGGAACCTCAGTTGAGAAAATGTCTCCATAAGATCAGGTTGCAGTTGGGTGGTGGTGGTGCAGGCCTTTAATCTCAGCACTTGGGAGGCAGAGACAGGCAGATCCCTGTGAGTTCGAGACCAGTCAGTCTACAGACTGAGTTCCAGGAAAGGCTCCAAAGCTACAGAGAGACCTGGTCTCGAAAAAAAAAAACCCAAAAAATCAAAAACCAAAAACCAAACAAAACAAAAGGTCAGGTTGCAGGCAAGCCTGTATGGCATTTTCTTAATCAGTGATTGATGGGAGAGGGTCCAGCCCATTGTGGGTGGGGCCACTCCTGGGCTAGTGGTCCTGAGTTTTATAAGAAAGCAGGCTGAGCAAGCCATGAGGAGCAAGCCAGTAAGCAACAGGCTCCTGCCCTGTTTGAGTCCTGCCCTGACTTCCTTCCATGATGGACTACTGTGGTGGTTTCAAAGAAAATGGCCCCCAAAGGGAGTGGCACTATTGGGAGGTGTGGCTTCCTGGAATAGGTGTATCCTTGTTGGAGGACATGTGTCACTGTGGGGGTGGGTTCTGACGTCTCCCATGCTTAAGCTATGCCAAGTGTGACAGATCACTTCCTATTGTCTGTGGATCAAGATGTAGAACTCTCAGCTCTTTTCCAAAACCACGTCTGCCAGCACACCACCTTGCTTCCCGCCATGATGATAATGGACTAAACCTCTGAACTGTAAGCCAGCCCTAATTAAACATTTCCCTTCGTAAGAGTTGCCGTGGTCATGGTGTCTCTTCACAGCAATAGAAACCCCAACTAAGTCAAGTATCAATCCAGTGTCCAATAAAAAGGAGCTGAGACAGGTCCCCATTCTTCACAGTTGCCTACCTTAGAGTCTCAGACGTGTTAACAAAAACCAAACACTCAGATGAAAGTGGCTTAATGTTCATACTAGTGACACATTAAGGTTTTGATTCTGAGTGGAGAGAGTCTTCTGAGGACACAGTTGCATTCTTGCTGCTCCACTGCTTGCTTCCTCTTTAAGGAAGGGAGGGTGATGCAGTTTGGATTGAGATGTCACTCAAAGGCCTATGAGGGCTGGAGAGATGCTCAGTGGTTAAGAGCACTTGCTGCTCTTGCGGAGGACCCAGGTTCAGTTCCCAGCACCCATATAGTGGCTCACAACCATCTGTAACTGCAGTTCCAGGGCATCTGACACCCTCTTCTTACCTCCAGAGGCACCAAGCATGCGTGTGGTGCAGACATACATACACACACACACACACACACACACACCAAATCTTTTTTTTTTTAAAGACTTATAAAGAAGAGGTGTTGGGACCTTTTGAGGGTGGGGCCTTCAGGGACACCTTTAGGCCACTGGGGCTGTGCCTGTGAAGGAGACACAGGGACCCTTGACCTTCTACTCTCCACTTCCCAGTCATCACAGGTGAAAAACTTTTTCACCACACACTTGACCTTGATGCTCTTTGCTAACACAGACCCAAAGCAATAGGGCAGAGTGACCACAGACTAAACCCTGTGAAGTGTGGATCCAAATAACCCCTCCCTCCTTTAACTTGCTTACGGCAGGGTCATGGTGCTAAGAAGCCCCTGACAGAGGGTTACACATGGGCTCTACCTCTTCTGGACACCGAAGGGTCCACTTCAACGCCTTTTTCGTAAGGAGTGCCGCCATTCAAGAAGAGTTCATATGTTCTGCAAAAGAACAGCATACGTGATGGGTCCACATCATGGGCATCTGTGAACTAGACTCAGTCGGGAATACTTTTCCGCACAAAGGTATTCACGGGCACTTTATTCAACTCACTGGTAAATGAGACTCAAGGTGCTCTTTCGTGAGTAGCATCTCAACAGACAGACGCCCTCCTCAGCACTAACTGCAGAAACTGTGGTTTTCCGTGGGAAGGGGAAGGTTCTGACGTCACTAAAATGATTTGACTTTAATGATTTGTGCCAAGAAGTAATGGCTCTCGTTTCTCAAATGTATCGAGTCATTATGTGCAATGAAGTCATTATGAGTTTCTATTTATTCCCCACACGTCCCGCCCTCTCTCTTGCTAGGTAAACACTGGCCCTCTGAGTTGTTACCCGCTGGGTCCCATGTGCTTCTCTTTTATGGAAGTGAAGCGAAAAGCTATTCCCCACTCTGCTCCTTGGAGCAGTTTACCTGGATCCACCCACACAGTGTAAATGAACAAAAGTGGAGTCACACTGGTCACATCATTCCACAATTTCCTTCAAACGACATACACTGGAGGGGATTAAAAAGAGCTGTGACTCCACTTCTGGAAAGGTGGACATGTGCATTTCCTTATCTCTACCAAGTGCAATATAACCCTAAGCTATATTGTAATGTAATTTATAGATATGAAGTATAACATACATTTTTTAAAAAAATTGTAAGAAATCAGGGTTCCATAACAACCCAGTGGTAACAAATGCCCTCTCCTTCCTGCTGGGGTGATGTCAGATATAACCAGTGGCCAGGACTCTTAACTCTGCCTACTGGTGAGAAAGAAGGGCACGAGGGAAGTGTTGTATAAAGTAATCCTCACATGAGGCTTTGAGACAGGAAATAATCTCCAGATTAAAGAGGGAGGAAAATGAGACCTGGAGATGCTACGGAACCTGAACAATCACCCAGGAAGAGCTGGGTCCAAAGCTCTGGACGGTCAAACTTCCCACCCAGAGTCCCAATCCTGGTCTGTCCCTCTGTCTGCCCACCTGTATCCTTCCTGTAAGTTTACTGCTTATGTCCTTGACTCAGGTCTTCATTTCCCCAGTTTAAAGTTGAGATGATCTATTTTCTTGTTGGTTTCTGAGACAGGGAGACAATCCCCTCACCCTTGTGTGTGAGCACAGGTACTGGCCCAGTCTGCTTTTGCTCTTATGGCTTCACTGTGTTTACAGCTGTGGGAAGGCAGAGGATGCAGACCCAGCCTTCTGAAGAATGCCAGGCTCTATTTCCAGCCTGGTGTGTGCGGTGACACCATAAGGACTACAGCCTGAATGCTCTCAGCAGGCAGCCATGCAAGTGTCTCCCTAGGGTGAGACTGTGTACTGTTTTCCCATGCTCCCTCAAACACTAGGATCAATATGAAAAGCCCTCTTCCCAAAACTCACTGAAATAATAACAGAATAAACCTGAGGGAGATAGTCCCTAGGAATTTTCTACGAAGTTGCCCATTTGTGAGGAATAAGAAGCCCACTTACTTTGCTGGAATAGGAACTCCGCTGGCATCGAAAAGCTTAAGAAACACCCAGCCACAGCTTAACTCTCCTCTCTCTCCAGTAGACTGTGAAATAAAACAGGCACACAGAATGGTGTCATACGCGCATAAGCACACACCAAGCCCTCTGGAAGGAGCACAGCTAACACTCACTCTAAGGACTAAGCTGCCCCTGAAAGAAAGTAAGATACGACATACCAGGGCTCCATTTCACCTGCAGGTCAGGTGTTAAAAGTGGTACTTCAAATGACAATCCTGCTTTGTCACAGTTGCTTTGAAAGGTCCCTTAAACCCGATTCTGAGGTAACTGTTGCTACTGGGTCTCCAGTGCTATACACAGTTTGGGGGCAATATCAAATCACAGGATACTACATGACATTTTGAAGCTTTGTTTTGCAGGGGGATGGAATATAGGAATCAATAACTCAAGGATCCCCTGTGGAATATTCCTTTACACTGTGTGAACATATGTTGCTGTGATTGGTTTAATAAATAAGCTGACTGGCCAACAGCTGGATAGGATAAGGTTAGTGGGGAGAACCAAACTAAGGACACTGGGAAGAAGAAGGGCGGAGTCAGGGGAGTCACTAACCAGACATAAAGGAAGCAGGACATGTACAAAATGAGGTAACAAGCCATGAGCCACGTGGTAGAACTTAGATGAGAAATATGGGTTAATTTAAGTCATAAAAGCTAGTTAGTAATAAGCCTGAGCTATCAGCTAAGCATTTAGAATTAATAGTAAGCTCCTGAGTGGTTATTTGGGAAGTGGCTGCTGAGACACAGAGAAACTCTGCCTATAATCCCCTTGCTAGGAAGCTCAGCCCTCCTGCCAATTGCCAGGGACCACTGGGGCTCACTTGGCTCTTCTCATGTCCTACCCATCTGTCTTCAAGATGTACAGGATGATGCAGTAAATTAACATGATCTCCCTGTGCAGCTGTCACATTTATATGCTACACCTCTCAAGCTATGCCCAGAATACAGACACATGGAGTCACTAGTGAGGGTGCACACCAGTGGGCTTAGTATTCTCATTATAACATTAAAGCACACTTAGCATGTTCCCCTGCCACCCTCTCAAGTCCCTGAGTGAGAACTGTGACCTACAAAGTTAAGTGGACTCGGCTCTGGAAGACAGAGGTGACTGAACCCCCTATCCCCAGAATGCCCTCAGGACTTTTGAATTACCTCTGGAAAGTCCCATACTTTATGAGTTTTTGTTCCTTAAAAGCAACTGGGGCTCAATGACGCTATAAATGCCAACAAATACCCCTTTGCTGCCTTAAATACCACTTAGCAGTACCACATAAAAATCAAGAACCAGGGCAGTAAGAAGGCTCAGTGAGTCAAGGTGTCTGTTGCCAGACCTGATGACTAGAGTTTGATGCTTGAGACTACACGGTCAAAGGAGAGAGTTGACCTACAGCTGTTCTCTGACTGCCATACTATGCCCAGGAGTAAATGTAACACTTTTTTAAAAATGAGAATCATCATCACTCTGGTTCCTTCATAGTTCAATTTCTGATACACAGAAATCCTCCACTGTGGTTTAAGTGTGAATGTCCCCCCAGGCATGTGTGTTTGAATACCTGGTCCCCACCTGGTGGTGCTGTTTGGGATTTGGGGTGTAGAACCTTTAGGGGGTGGATTGTGTTGGAGGAAGTGGGTCACTGGGGTGGGCCTTGAGGTTTCTCGTCCAGTCCCACTTCCTGTTCATGGTCTGCCTCCCTCTGCTGCCTGGCATGCCTTTCTGCCGCAATGGAATGAGTCCCGAGAACTGTAAGCCAGAATAAACTCTTCCCCTAAGTTGCTTTTGTCAGGGCATTTTACCACAGCAACATAAGCGCAGCTAACACAGCTTCTATTATCTTGCTTATAAATCAGACACATTTCTAATTGTTTCCCTTGGATGCATCAGAACAGTTTGTCTTTCCACTCTGACATACATTGCGAATGTAAGAAATTCCAAGTTCAAATAATATCCCAAGGTCTGGAGTTGAGGAATTGGACCTGATGAAACAGTCACCATCGAGCAAGCATGGCAAGATGCCAGTGACCTAGAATGATAAGGAGACCAAAGTTACTGACAAAAGTGAAGAGCGGGCCAGGCCCCCAGTCTCAGCCATCTGTAGAGGACTCTCGCCTTTGCACTGTAACCGAGGGCGATGGGGGCCATGGCGATGGGGGCCATGGCGATGGCTCAGTGAGAGCAGGGCTTGCTGCTGGCCTGAAGACTTGAGTTTGCTCTCTGGACCCACAGGGCAGAAGTAGAGCACTGACTCCTCAAGCTGCCCTCTGCCCTTCACTTACACTGTGTCATCCATGCTCACATGGATGTGCTAAAATAGACAAATGTAAAACAAACAAACAAACAAACACAAACAAACAAACACTTTCTTGAAAGTAGATGGACCAGATTCACATGTCAACGATTAGAAGTAGAAACATTTAGCTTCTCTGTTGACAGGGAAATTACCTTCAACTTTCTTAATTTTTTGCTAAGAAGAGGCAAAGAAGCAAATGACTATAAGTCAGCCCTGCATGTTTTATTTACACTAACTACTGCTGTTTGTAAGCAAAACTAAAGTCAAAGAACAATGCACACTTGTCCTGATTCCTGCCTTACAGACATCCCATTCCCTTTGTTCAATCCATTCCATCTCCCCGGATTGGAGAGATACCCTCCTTTCCTGCCTAGAAAACCCAACCCATTCCCCAAGGTTTACTTTCCCTTGTTCAAAATCTTCCTTGGGCCTAAGGAACGAACCCTCCTCTTCTCTCACCACCATGCTTCCAACATCCTTGAAGCCTCATGAGCACTGTGCTCTACCTGAATGGCACACAGAACCCAACTCACAGGCAGCACCAATACTAAACACCACAGTGCGTGTGGCCTGTCCACGGCCAGTGTCCATCAGCAGTGGATATTTTAGCTAGTCACAGATGTGTGTGTATGTACATGCAAACTCCCCCATGACTAAAGCGTTCAAGAAGCTCTCTCCTCCCTACTCACTCCTCCCAGCAGCTCATCCTCACACCCTGGGAAAACAGAAAATCCTACCCTAACTGCACATGCAGGTGACAGACAGCAACCCGTGAAGGTCTGAGCCAAGAGACAGACAAGCTGTGCTCCCTGGAGGCAGGTGTGAGGGGAACCAAGGGCTTTGAGGAGTTGTGCCACAGACAAGGACGCATGCCACATCAAGAGAGGTGGCTGGGTCTCCAGCACAGCCTGTGTCCTCTCCCTGACCCTTGTGTTCAGACCTGACGCAGTAAGAGGAAGGGAAATGAAGGGCTTCTAGATTGCTGTGGAACAATGGAGTCAGTTGTGGGAGGGCAGTGAATGCTAAAATAATGAGTCCTTGGAGGTAGGAAAAAAGTAAACCATAAATAATACTGTAAAAGGAACAAGAAGAAATCATTGACTCACTAGTGTCTGTGTGAACTGACTCAGTGGCTCGAAGCCCTAACCTCACCCCAGCCTGACAGGATCTGGGTGAAATGCACTAGACCCCGAGGTGCTGTCTCTGATTTTTATCTGAGGAAAACACAAGAGCCATTAGCACAGTTGGGAGATTTCATTTTTGAAAAATATCCCAATCCTAATCTGATGTTCTTGCTTTCTGCTCCATCAAGGGACATTTCCTTAAACTGAGAGAGTTGACTCACAGAAGCCCCAGCTTCAGTGATTCAGGGGCCCCAGGGATTTTTGCCCAAATCATCAGAGAACAATAAAGATTTCCACTTGACCCTATGCACCACATGCTCCATCGCCACACTTGGGGAGCCTCGGGCTGGATCATATACTTCACAGGTGAAGAAACCCATTCAGCAGATGACTTACCTGGGGAGAAAAGGTCCACGTTTTGGGCTTTTTAGGCTGCCAGACCGCTCGGACCGTATGGATGTTGCTCAGAACCTGAAACGAGATTTTCTCATTGGAAACCGCACTGTAGGAGCCTTTGAGACACCCGCACTTCTGAGTCCCACAGCATCAACAACGACTGCACTGGACAGTACCCATGTGTGACCTCTCTCTCTCCATGCCACTCTTTCCAACCCCACCTCCCCCACCCCCGTGTATATAGGACAAAGAAAACAGAAGAACAAACGATTAGAAGGAAGAGAAAACCAAGCACACGGCTGAGGGTGGGGAGCCCAGTGCGGAGCGTGTGTTTAGCACATGTGAGGTCCTGAGCTCCATTTCTACCAACAAGAGAAACTCAGCAAAGATGAAGCAGCCAGCTGAAAGCCAGAGGCCCCTCTCCAGCAACTGCCTGCTGCCTTGGGCCCTTTAGTGAACTGCTCAGAGAGTCTGGCGGTGTAGGGAGGCTGTCTCTCCCAGTGCCATGCCCTTGCTTGGTATTAACAGCAGCGCTTCTTAGTTTTGGCAGATTTATTGCAGAAGAATTCAAGTAAACAGTGTGAGGATATACATTCCTACTAGATACACCTATAACATGAAATCTGTTATAAATCAGTTTCATGAGTTAATGTCTATGCTTTTGGTGTATGCTTTATTATTTTGATGTATTAGTAAAAAAAAAAAATCAGACTTCAAACTGAAGCATGTTGTAGTGGTGTACATCTGCAATCCCAGCAAAGCAAGAGGATGATTCCCAGGCTAGCCTGGGGAGGATGCCATCCCAAACACACACACACACACACACACACACACACACACACACACACACACAAAGCCAGGCTCCTAGTTCTTCTGAGATGCCAGACTGGGAGTGTGTATCTCGGACTGTCTCCAAAACAAGCAAACAAACAAACAAAATAAAAGGCAGTTCTTCTCCTTTGGGTCACCAGTGGTCACCAGTGACACCTACTGGCAGGGGTTCTGTACACAAGTGTGGAAATGAGGATCACTACTATACATTCCAAGTTCAAATGAAAGATGACCTCATCCATCGCATGTGCAAGTCTAAGACCTCCTGCCTGTTAACACTCGCCCCCCCCCCATCTAGTCCACATATTTGGTGGACCCCTGCCTCCTCGTCTACCTCTGCAGTACCCTCCTTCTCCGTTGTAAGCATCACCTCTCGCCAAGCCCACCTCCATAGCACCCCTGTGCTCTGAGTACAGTCCTAAATGCTTCACTTGGGTTAACTCACTCAGTCCTCACACAACCCCTGAGGATGGTGTGAGCAAGGTCACATCATTTGCTCAAGGTCTCCTGCCAGCAAATGGTGGCGCTGGTTCATCGGAAGTGAGCTGGCTCCACATTTTGTTCACTTGACAATGCCAGCTGGCTGTCCGGACCACCAAATACTGCAGGATTTTCTCTACTTACCTTTCTGCTACTGCTGTTTATAACAGGTACGTTTCCCACTGCTGGGACAAAATAACCGAATACAGAAATGGAAGGAAGGCAGGGTTCATCAGCTCACTGCCTGGGAGTGCACCCCACCATGCAGGGAGGATGGTGGTAAGAGAGTGCCTCTAGCTGTGGCCGCAGAGCTCAAGGCAGCTGGTCACACTGACCTCAGCCAGGGAGCAGAGAGAGCCCAGTGCCCGCTGCTCAGCTCACCTTCCCTTCCCTTTCACTCAGCCGGCAACCTCAGTCTAAGGAAAGTGCCACGCCCATTCTGCACGGGTCTTCCCCCTGGGGCTGAACTCACTCTTCTACTCCTCGGTTTCTAACATAAGTTGGTAGCTTGGACCACTGGCTTGGAGTCTTTACTCTTCCCAGTATTTGCAGTTAAAGCTACAAATCTCTATCTAGGTGCTAAGAATTTTCTCATAAAAGATATATTTGTTTTAAAAAGAACCATGCAGACTTTCTCTGGTACTGGGGGAAAAAACAGTCTCTAGAATCAGGGAGGAAAAGAGCAGGAAGCTTTGTATAGACATGACAATGCTATGTTTTCTTAGTGTTGGTTACACCACTGTACATATTTATCAAAAATGTAGTACTATAGTTAACACCTGAGCTGAGTATAACAGTAGGAGATAAGCATTAGCACCTTAGATATATCAGCTCAGATATATTGTCTGTGATGTACCAATATCACACTCAACAACTCAAAGAACCAGGAGTTAAATTACATAATCAGAACCAGTGTGGGTGTATACAGTTATGTGTATATATAACGGGGGGGGGGGGGCAGTAGTTGCTTAATGTGTATATACTGTGTGTGTGTGTATATATATACATATATATATGTATATATGTATATATATTACATGGTACTAATAAAATCCTTCCTCCTTATCCTGGGGTGACCTGACTTAGCTCCCAGTGGACTTAGTTCTTACCTTATTACCATCAAACAGACAGAGGCGCACATGTCTGCTGAGGACCTGTATGCTTGTTCCTGGGAGAGGAATCATTTTACAGCTCCAGAGGGTCAGAACCAAAGAAATAAGACTTGGTCTTGACATAATCTGAAAGGAAAATTAAGCACAAAATTTATTATTATCATTTATTATTTATAATAAAATCCATTTTACAAAACATCTTTTATAAATACAGCTTAAGAAAATAAACACAAAGCTGAGTGTAGCAATTCACTCTGGAAATCTCTACACTTAGGAGGTGAAGGAGAAAGATTGGGAGTTCAAGGCCAGCCTGGGCTACATGAGACCCTGTTTTAAAAACAAGCAAGCGAAGGAATAAAAAGAAAATATACATAGACTTAAAAAACCCAAGAATTTTACACAAACATATACACAATTTTCAGTGAAGTACACTTAAAAAACAGTCATTGCCTTCCTCCCTGCACCAAGGCTGAGCAAAGTGTCTCAGCATAGGCCCTAGGTTCCAAAAAAGCCAGCTCATGCACCACTGCCTCACCTGAATGTACCAGGCTGGGCTGACTCCCCAGGGGAGGCCTTGCCTTGGAGGAGGTGGGAATGGGGGGTGGAGTGGGGGAAAAGCTAGGGGGTGGGAGGAGGAAGGACAGGGGAATCCGTGGCTGATATGGAAAATGACTAGAAAATCTTCTTATGTAAAATAAAAACAAATAAATTTTCATACAGCTGTATTTGAAAGTTGCATTTTTTTCTCAATTACTTACAAACTTCAATGGAAAGGACATGCAGAACTCAGGGAAAATAAATGACTCGACTATGGAATCACTGCACTCTAGTCTCCAGTCATTCCTATAAGATGTGTGTGAGCATGGGCAGCTACTGCAGCGTAGCACCAGGACATGGCATCAGTGTCACCCAGTTCAATCCTTCTTTGTTTGGATTCTGTTATGATTTGACAAAAAGCCCTAATATTCTGTACCACTCTTCCCAAATCCTGATCACATGGTGCTTCGATTCTTCCCCTTAGGCTCCGGGGAAGGAAAGAGAAAAACAATGAAGAGAAACAGCTGGGAAGGAGTGTGCCTGCTCCAATTCTGGATGGTGCCACCCCAGGGCAGTTGGTAGAAGAAAGCAGACCACGAGGAGCAAGCCAGGAAGCAGCACTCTTCCGAGCACCTACTTCAGTTCTTGCCTCGAGTTCCTGCCCTGAGTTCCTGCCCTGAGTTCCCTCAGTGCCGGGGTGTGATCTGAGAGTTGTAAGAAGAAATACACCCTTTCCTCCCCCGAGTTGCTTCCGTTCACGGTGTTTCAACACAGCAACAGAAACCCTACTTAGGACAACCCCTCTCTGAGGTCATAAAAACTAAACAGTTGCTGGGGTTCGGGGAGGCCTGTTGGCGTAGTTGCCTATAGTTGTAGGTTGGTGGAGGGGGGGCAGGCAACACCACCCAATGGAGCTTTCGTTAAGTCGTCACCCATGCTGGGTGTGGCTTTTCAGTGACACAGCTGCACACGTCACCCATGCTCCTGTAAGTGACCCCACAGACTGACGGTTCACACTGGACTCCACAGAATTCTTTCTTTGGTCTGTCATGGCCCGCTTTATCTGGGGTGAACAGAAATATCTCCCCAGTAAAATCACACAACAGAGATAATTCACCAAACTCTTAACACTAACATTTATTGAGTTCTTATGTGCCTAGCATTGTTCTTTATCATTCAGTCCCCATGATAACGCTGTGTTGAAAGAATTATTGTTATTATTATTATTATTAATCACTCCCTTTTTATATATGAAAAAATTGAGGTAAAGAATGATTAAGATAGAGGGATGGATGGAGAGATGGTTCAGTGGTTAAGAGCACCAGCTGATCTTCCAGACACCTGGGTTAGATTCCCAGCACCCACAGAGTGGTTCATGACCATCTGTTACTCCAGTTCCAGGGGACCCAACTTCCACTTCGGGCCTCCGCAGGCACCAGGCACACATGTGGTACACAGACACACATACATGAAGTCAAAACACCCATGCACATAAAAAATTATATAAAATTTCTTTTTTCAGAAAAAAAAGACAGAACAGCCAGAGCTACATGGTGAGACCCTGTTTCAAAAAAAATGATTAAGATATAAACTTAGATCTACCACAAGACCCAGCAATACTACTCTGGGGCAAATACCCAAAGGATGCTCAATCATACCACAAGGACACTTGCTCAACTACGTTCATAGCAGCTTTATTTGTAATAGTCAGAACCTGGAAACAACCTAGATGTCCCTCAACCAAGGAATGGAGAAAGAAAATGTGGTACATTTACACATGGAGTATTACTCAGCTGTTAAAAATGAGGACACCAGGAAATTTGCAGGGAAATGGATGGAACAAGAAAAAAATCATCCTGAGTGAGGCAACCCAGACCCAGAAAGACAAACATGGTATGTACTCACTCATAAGTGGATATTAGCTGTAAAATAAAGAATAACTATGCTACAATCCATAGACCCAGAGAGACTAGGTAACAAGAAGGGTTCATGGGGAGACACCCCATCTCCCTGGAAAGTAAAAATAGAAGATATTTAATGAGTGGACTGAGGGTGGGTGGGTGATGGGGACATGAGTGATCAGGTTGGGGGGCACAGAGGGGGAGACTGATGAGGGGGAGTTCTGGGGGGCATTTCGGGTTCAGTAGAAGAAGCCTGGTGCAGGGGAACCTCCCAGGAGTCTATGGGGAGGACCCCAGCTTAGACTCCTAGCAATAATAGATAAGTAGCCTGAACTGGCCACCTCCTGTGACCAGACTGATGCCTGGCCCAACTGTCCTCAGAGAGGCTTCACCCAGCAACTGATGGAAACAGATGTAGACCCACAGCCAAACATTAGGCAGAGCTCAGGGAATCCTGCAGAAGAGGGGAGAAAGGATTGTAGGAGCCAGAGGGGTCAAGGACATTACAAGAAAACCCACGGAATCAACTAACCTGGGCTCATAGGGGCTCACAGAGACTGAACCAACAACCAGGGAGCCTGCATGGAACTGACCTAGGCCTTCTGCCTATATGTTACAGTTGTGTAGTTTGGTCCTCTTGTGGGACTCCTAACGGTGGGAGCAGGGGCTGTCGTCTCCAACTCTTTTACAGGCCTTTGGGACCCTACTCCTCACACTGGGTCACCTTGCCCAGCCTTAATACATGGGGAGGTGCTTAGTCTTACTGCAACTTGATATACCATGTTTTGTTGATACTCATGGGAGGCCTGCCCTTTCCTAAACAGAAATAGAGGAGGAGTGGATTGGAGGATGGGGACAGAGGGGAGGTGTTGGGGTAGGGACTGGGAGGAGAGAAGGGAGGGGAAACCAGCAGGGATGTAAAATAAATAAATAAATTTATTTTAAAAAGATATAAACTTAGAATTACTTATTTTGTAATGAGACAAGAACAGCAGAAAAGAGAGGAAGATAAAGTTGAGGTACAAAGTTCAAATTATACAGTATCTTTCAGAAACACAGAGTGTATTCTCTGCAATGCATCCTTGTCATAGGACAGACACTGGCACTCTCATCTGATCAACAGAAAGCACACCTACCGTGCCTGCCTTAGCATCCCACAGGAGATCTCTGAAGGCCAGCTGCGATGTCGTGAGCTCTGGCTGTAAGAAGTAGCTTGCTCGAAACTGGTTCCCTGCTAAAACAACATTCCCTTTATTTTCTTACAAAGAGAAATGAAAGTCAAAATCCCAAATCCATAATGTTACAGGACAAACTTAGCATAAAGTTTCTGAAAAGCCATGTACTCACTAAGAATTCAATTTCCAAGGCAGATGTACCAATATACATTTATATATTAAAGCAGGGCATAAAACTTAAAGTTATAAATGTATAAAGACCACCTCAAGGCAGCTCTGAGAATTTTAAAGATTTTTAGACAAAAAGCATGCCTCATAATGATGATTCATTCAAATACTAGTGTAAAATGTAAGAAATTTGTAATCACGTTTTAGAGATTTGAGGAAAATATTACATAATTAGTTTTCATTTTTTAATTAATTTTTTGAGACAATGTCTCTTTTTTATAAATACCAGGCTGGTCTCTAACTCTCTATGTAGCCAAGGATGACTTTGAATTTCTGGTTCTCTTCCTTCTGCCTCCTACAGGCTGGGATCGCAGGCCTACAACTGGACTGTTTATTACAGAAATCACTACTCATTCAAGGAATAGTTTTGTGCCAAGTGTTACATTAAAAGCCAGAAACAGAACAGTGAACCCGAGAGACATGTCTTGCCCTCATTAGCTTACAGCTGCATGAGGGGTCTGACACACGATGCTGATGCATGAGTTTTAAGGTGCTCAAATGCTGCAGAATATTTGTTTACACTGTGAAGATGTGTCTTTGCCAAGGTGCCTTCTGATTGGTTTAATAAAGAGCTGAATGGCCAATAGCTAAGCAGAAAGAGGTTAGGTGGGACTTCTGGGGACAGAGAGAACTCTGGGAAGAAGAAAGGTGGAGTCACCAGCCAGACAGAGAGGAAACAGGAGGTGCAAGATGAAAGAGAGGTAACGCCACATGACAGAACACAGATTAATATAAATGAGTTAATTTAAATTATAAGAGCTAGTTGAGACAAGCCTAAGCTAAAGGTCAAACTTTCATAATTAATAAGAAATCTCCGTGCTGTTATTTGGGGCTGGCAACCAAAAAGAAAGTCTGTCTATACTCAAGTAGTGTCAAGGGTGCAGAGGAAACTAACACCACCATGGCAGGCATCTCGAGGAAGGACGGAAGGGACATGGGAAAGAGCCATTCCTTCAGAGGTAACCTCAAGAAGTCCTTCCAAGGAGAAATGAACAGCTCAGGTACACAGGAGACACCTGTCACCACGGTTCTTCTTTACAACAGCTTACAGACAGATGTTCTCAAGCACCGGGAAAGCCCAAAGTGAACAAGGAAACAAACACCAGGTGGAGAGAATGCTCTGGAAAAGTCTTGCTACAAAGAAGGGCTTAATGGGATGGGGCTTGGGAGTTGGTCCTTAAAGGCTGCAGGATTAGGTGTCCTGCTAATACTGATTGGACATGTACTAATAGGGGGAAGGCTGGGAAAGGTTGGCTAAAGATATAGGGAAGGGCAAGTGTCTTAGTCAGGGTTCCTATAGCTGTGGAGAGACACCATGACCATGATAATTCTTATAAAGGAAAAAACACTTAATTGGGGTGGCTTACATTTTCAGAGGTTTAGTCCATTATCATCATGGTGGGAAACAAGGCAGCATGCAGGCAGACATGGTGCTGGAGCAGGAGCTGAGAGTCCTACATCTTGACCCACAGGCAACAGGAAGTGGTCTGTCTCACTGGGCATGGCTTGAGCATATGAGACCTCAAAGCCCACCTCCACAGTGCCTTCCTCCAACAAAGCCACACCTCCTAATAGTGCCATTCCCTTTGGGGGCCATTTTCTTTCAAACCACACAGTAGAAATTGTGTTTGTGAAACAAGGAAAGGGGCTGGAACCCAGAGCACCCTACACAGCCTGGCCATCCTCAGTGCCACAGGGAGGACAAGGAAGGGGTGAATACTCAAGAGGGTGAAATTCAGGGCTGGGGAGACAGCCCAGTAAGTAAAGCACTTGCCATGTGTGTCGTAGAATAATCTCTTGTACACTGTGAAGATTTGTCACTTGGATTGGTTTAATAAAAAGCTGAACGGCCCATAGCTAGGCAGGATTTTCAGGGCAGAGAGGATGCTAGGAAGAAGGGCAGAGTCGCCAGCCAACTAAAGGGAACAGACATGAAAGAGGTAAAAGCCATGAGTCATATGGCAACACGTAGATGAATAGAAATGGGTTAATTTAAGTTATAAGAACTAGTTAGAAATAAGCCTAAGCTATGAGCTGGGATTTCATAATTAATAAGAAGTCTCCATGTCATGATTTGGGAGCTGGCAGAAGGGATAGAAAAATCCACCTACACATGTGAGCATGAGGACCTCATTCTATTTCTCAGAACCCAGGCAGGGACCAGGTGTAGTGTAGTGGTGCACATCTGTGGTCCCTGTGCTGGAGGGCAGAGATGGAGGAGGGCTTCCCTGGAGCTTGCTGGCTAGCAAGTCTAGGCAAACTGAGTGAGGGGGGGTGGGGTGGGGGTAGATTTAGTATCTTCAACTTGTTTTGGCGATGACAGAAAAATTACACTTCAGCTTTGACCGCTTAACTACAAGAGTACAGAGGCTGAAAGCCCATGTTACCTTCATCCAGCAGCTGGGAGAGCATGGAAGGCCGGAACCCTGCAGGAATAGCTCCCATTGTGGTTAACATATCAATAGTGTTTATCTGCTGAAGAGACGAGAATGAAATAGACTTGTTTCCATTCCTCTCCTTCTCTCTGTAACATTTCAACACCATTGCAGCCATAACCCAAAGGAGGAAAATACAAAACACAGACTCTGAGGTAAGAAATACTGCAGTGTAACCCCCACTTTCTAGAGGGGGACACTCATCACGAACCCTGGTCTCTTAACGACCCTGACCCCCATAGTGACTAGAATACAGAGCTCTGGGTTCTACAGCAGCTGCTTCAAGATTTCCTGCACCAAAATGTCCACTCCTGTCAAGTTCCACAGCACATGCCACTCGACAAATGGTTATGCTGCCCAACACGTACTTCAGGATCAACGGATGTTTTGTGTGTGTGAACACCTGTTGACCCACTCACACAAGCAGGTCCTTGTAGTTAAGGGAGGGAGTGAAGGGTCGGGAAGGTGACTCACCACATTGCTAATGGGGATGGTTTACAGGGTTCAGAGGAAGGATTTTCACCATGGTACATAATATCTGGGTGATGGAATTATGGATAATTTCTTACTCTAATGTCTTTTTTTATGTTTCTCAAATAGCTGAAATTTAATATCAGTTTTCCCAAAATGATAGAAATTTCATGTAGGAACACAGGATAATCCCAAGCTCTCAAATCCCATCACAGATGAGACTCTCTACTTCTCTAGAAGGACCTAATGAGAAGTGCTATTTGGATCACAGGCCCACCTCCAGGCTCTGGTCTGCTCTGAACTACTAGGTAACAGACCAAGTGTATCTCACTTGTCAATTACGTCAATATTATTTGACACAAAACACGAGACAGGAAATACCAACCTCTGAGAGAGCTTTTCGAACAGCACTCCAGTGGGAATCAGTTCTAGGGAGACAAAGGAGCAAGGTCAGTGCACGGACCAGTTATGCCTATTCCAATTGGGCAGTCAGAGAACAAAGTATGTTATCATCAACCAGTACTGAAAACTCAACAGTCATCTTCTCAGAGGAAGCCAGGCTAGGACTAAATGCTCTAAAAATCATTACAAAATTAAAGCAGCAACATGTGTCTGCATTTCAAGAAAGTGTTGAATTATTTATGATAGTAAAAAGAAAGCCCAAAGTTTCTGGTGCTGGAGATGGTTTACTTGGTAAAATGCTTGCCATGCAAGTGTGAAGACCTGAGTTCAAGCCCCTAGAGCCGACATAGAAAGCCAAGCACATGCACTTGTAATCTCAGAGCTGGGGAGGTGGAGACAGGAAGGTGCCTGGGGCTCACTGTCCACACAGCCTAGCCTAATTAGCAAGCCCCAGGTTCCCAGAGAGCTCCAGCATCCAAAAGCAAGGTACATGGCTCCTGAGGAGCAACATCCAAGGTTCCACGCTGGCCTGCATGCGCATGTGCATACACACACACACACACACACACACACACACACACACACACACACAGTCTCTTTAAGCTGCGCTGATGCCCTCTCCCGCCTCATTACCTCTGCTTTACTTCGGCTCCATCCGCAGTTTCATCCACCACCTCCACGTCCTCCTCACTGCCCTCCTTGCTGCCTTCTTCACTTGACTCTTGCTTGTCTTTCTTAGTGCAGGGCTGGAAAATGTGGACATACAAAGTGATTTGCATGTCAATCCAAAACCAACCAACAAAAATACCAGTATTTCAAGGAAGGTCTGTCATAGATGAGAATATTTGTATGTGATGGAGAAATCTTTTAACATATGTTTGCTAATTTCACTATTTGAAAAAGATGATAGAGAGGCATGGCAATTCCAAAACTTGGGAACCTGAGTCAGGAGGATCATGAGTTCTAGGCTAGCCTGGGCTCCACAGAAAGATCATGTCCAAGAGGAAGAAAAAAAAAGGAGACAAGTTTAACCAAAATAAATCACATATCTGTTTATGTTAGATGGAATTTAAATTAAAAATTAAAAAAAGAATCAGTCAAAGTGCTGGAAGAAGATAACCTAAGAAAGTCCTTTTCAGAAGTAATATCAAATATAAAACAAAAAATCATAGTGAGAACACTGACCGATTTACCTAACAAAAATACACACAGCTGGAAGTGACCAAAAACATCAAGCACAAATGTCTGAATGTTAACATCTTCATTAATAACAGCTGTTCCATTCAATAAGGAATTATATAAGTTGGAAACAAGGAGTATAATAAATGCAAACAAAACAATAATGAGATTGCTTTTGATGGCCACAGCCAGCACTGTCCAACATACAAGAAAACGCTCTCAGGGGATGGCAGATTGGTACGCTAAATCAAGTCCAAAAACGGCTGGCAGCTGCTTGGTCTCCAACTCTGCATCTCAGTGCTGAAAAAATTTCTGACTGCAAGAATGATCACTGGGCAAGCACTGGGGGGGTGAGCCAGGCAGATCCCCAGACTTGGTGGCCTACTTGGCAACCCAGTGAGAGACCCTGTCTCAAAACTAAGGTGGATGGTACTTGAAAACAGCACTAACCCCACAGCATTTTCAAGATGGGAGTGTTCCAGAGCTCACGTGCATGTCCCAGGAGGCAGGTGGTTAATGCACAGCACTTCCCCTACTTACAGTCTCTTTAAATTAAAGCTAATTCTCTATCTCAAACCACCCACTTGCTAACAAGTGAGAAGTACAGCTCCATGCCTTATTACCATCAAAATGGAAATACTCTGTAGCAGGAAAGGCATAAAATGACAGGACTAACCTCCAAGTAGGTCCTGGGAATGAGACCCTCATTCCCTTCAGCATCCTTAGCCAGCCACCAACCGTCAGGTTTTTTTTCGATTATATGGAGAATGTCCCCTTTCTTAAATAAAAACCAAGTAGAAACTGAACAAGAACTCAATAACCATGAACAATATTTCATTACAAATACTTCAAAATATGTGTCTACGAAAGTAAAACAAGCTTTATTAATTATTTAGTCCCATTTAAAAATAAAGTCCATAACACTCTACTACTGACTCTGTGACTATAAACAAACCACTTCATTTGGTTACTTAGTACACACACACACACACACACACACACACACACACACACACACACGAAGCTTATATTCAAATGAGATGCACCTCTTCACTATTACGTGAGTGTGTGTGTGTGTGTGTGTGTGTGTGTGTGTGTGAATGTTTTGCCTGCATGCATGTCTGTGTACCACATGTATGCCTGGTGCCCATGGAAGTGAGAAAGGGCTTTGGATCTCGTGGAGCTGGAGTTACAGGTGGTTGTGAGCCACATGTAGGAGCTGGAAACCAAACCTGTGTCCTCTGTAAGAGCAGCAAGTGCTCTTAACTGACGAGCATCTCTCCAGCCCCTCACTATCATTTTTAAGGCATCATGCTATGCCCACACTTTGATCATTCTATAAGAAACACTGAATTTGCCGGGCGGTGGTGGCGCATGCCTTTAATTCCAGCACTCATGGGGGCAGAGCCAGGAGGATCTTTATGAGTCTGAGGCCAGCCTGGTCTATAGAGTGAGATCCAAGACAGACACCAAAACTACACAGAGAAGCCCTGTCTTGAAAAACCAAAAAAGAAAAAAAAAAACCCACTGAATTTGTGAATCTCTCTTTGGAAAGTATCTTTCAGAAGCAGCATGTGAATCCTCGAGGAAAATCAGTTCTGTGAAATTGAAATTAAACCAGATATTGAAGTGAAAAATAGTACTTGTCTAATATATCCCAATTCACATTTTAAATGACATTTACCCACCAGCCAGGTATGGTAGTGCACACCTTTAATCACTGCACTGGGGAGGTAGATACAGGTGGATCTCTTGAGTTTGAGGCCAGCCTGGTCTATATAGTAAGTTCCAAGCCAGCCAGAGATACGCAGTGAGACCATGTTAAATATATATATTATATATTAAAGGTGTGTGTCACCACTGACTGGTATATATTCCATCTTTGATTGTCAAAGAAGTTCTACCATTGAAGATACTGAGAAACAAAGTCTTTCTTAGAGTATATATTCTGTCAATATTGATGGCATTCTTCAGAACTGAAAAATAATTTCATGAATTAAAAATGTAAATATATTAGTTGTATAATACACTTGTATATCATTTATTTAATTTTGATTTGTTATTTAATTTTGAAATTTGATAACTACAAGGACTAAAATTAATAGTCTTTAAATTTTTCAACTTATGTTGATAGCAGAAAGTTGCAAGCTTTTTTAATAACCACAAGTTAGGCTGGAGAGATGGCTCAGCTGTTAAAGGCTAGGTTCACAACCAAAAATATAAGAACCACAAGTCTAGCTGGGTGGTGGTGGCGGCGGCGCACGCCTTTAATTCCAGCACTCAGGAGGCAGAGGCAGAGGCAGGCAGATCTCTGTGAGTTTGAGGCCAGCTTGGTCTACACAAAGTGAGTTCCAGGACAGCCAGGACTGTTACACAGGAAAACCATCTTGAAAAATAAAAACAACAAAAACAAAAGCAAAAAACCCGCCAGTCTGAAGCCAGGCTGACTTAGTGGGAAAGTGCTTGCCCAGAACACATAAAGCCTATGGTTTGTTCTCCAGCACTAAGAAATAAATCCTGAGTGTATTTTTCCACCCGCCTGCTACTTATATGTGTACTAAGCATGAGTGACTGGAAGAAATGACTTTGGGGGGCGGGTGGTTGTTTTGTTTTTGAGACATGGTCTCACTATGTAGCCTTGGCTGGCCTGGAACTCACTATGTAGACCAGGATGATTTTAAACTTAGATCTGTCTATCTCTCCCTCCTGGGTGCTGGAGTAAAGGCTTGTGCACAGTGCCAGGCTACTGAAGAATTGCCTCTAACAAAGTGAAGCATACCTATTACTTCAAGCTACAGGCTCTGTCTGAGTTGAATAATTTCATGCATACCACAATTATAAAATAACCCTTAATTAGGAGTTATCAAACTATAGCTATTTTGAAAAAAAAAAAACTTTGGAAGTAGTAATTTTAATAAGAGAACCTCCTATTAGTGCTACTTATAAGTTATGGTTATTTTTCTAAAGAAAGGTTTACTCTCGGGACTGTGACACACAACCACACAGCTCTCGGGACTGTGTAACACACACACACAGCTCCCGGGACTGTGTAACACAAGCACACAGACAGCACTCGGGACTGTGTAACACACACACAGACAGCCCTCGGGACTGTGTAACACACACACAGACAGCTCCCGGGACTGTGTGACACACACACAGACAGCCCTCGGGACTGTGTAACACACACAGACAGCTCCCGGGACTGTGTAACACACACACACACACAGCTCCCGGGACTGTGTAACACACACGGACAGCTCTCGGGACTTTTCTTACTGTTAGGGATGCACTTCCCCTGGCTAAGCCGCAGACTAACCACCTACCTTAAACGTCAGGTCCCCAGCCTGCTGAGCAGCGAAGTCCCCGAGAGCAAAGTACTTGACGACTTCTGCTTGTGTGGGGGAGGTGTGTTCCTGCTTTTCTTCCTCCTCTCCTGATTCTTCTTCCTCTCCACCAGTTTCTTCAGTTTCTTCTTCATCTTCTTCAGTCAAATCTTCTTCCTCTTTGTCACTGTGGGCCTCATCTCTGTGAAAAACAATTCTATCAATAGGATCACCTGAAGTCACACCCAGGCAGAGTGAGCAGAGAAAGCTTGTATGGACAAAAGCTGCCCCATGTTTGGAGCTGGAGAAGAAAAGTAGTAGAAGAGTGTGGACGACAGTTTTCACCACTGAGCTGAGCTCAGGGGCTGCAGGGACTGAGGAGGAAGAAGCCGAGGCACTGGACTGCAGTCAAACCCTGGAGTTGTCCCAGCACACACTGCTCAAGCATCTCTATACAGTGCTCACAGCATGGGCACTGAGTTTAAATTCTGCCTCTGCCCATTCTTCCTTGAATAATCTTGGATTAGATTAGTTGGTCTTGTATGTTTAGAGTGCTGGGAATTGAACCAAAGGCCTTATAGATACATATTAGGTGAATGTTCTACTACTGAGCTACAACCTCAGTCCTTGGCCACTCACAATCCTCTGGCCTTAGCCTCTCAAGTGTGGGGTTACAGACATGTGCCATCATGCTCAGAAAGAGCTGTAAATCAAGAAAAAAAAGAAAAAGAAAAAGAAACCATGACTTTTGTCTTTGTTGATCTGACCCAATGCTTATCTGTTCTCATTTTCATAGCTTTCTTTGTTTCCTTTCTTGGGTTTATTTGGTTCCTTCCTTTCTTCTTTGGCTTCTTCAGTTGGAAGTTCTAATAACTGATTTTCAATCTTCTTTCCAAACTACTCATTCAAAGCTATACATTTGCCCCTAAACACGACTTTGGCTGTAACTTAGATACTTCAAAAGTAAAAGACTGGAAAAATATATCACATGCAAATACTAACAATTCAAGTATCTTTGAAAGGCATCCAAAATAGAAAAGCCTAGTCTTCTATATTTTCTTTTCCTGTCTTTTTTTTTTCAATACAGGGTCTCACTATGTAGTTCTGGCTGTCCTAGAACTCACTATATAGTCCAGGCTGGCCTCAAACTCACAGAGATCTGCCTGCCTCTGCCTCCCTAATGCTGGGATTAAAGGACTGCGCCACTAGACTGAGCTCATATTTACTTTTAAACCAGCAGCTCTTCACTCCTTGCAAATTGGATATCTACATGGGATCACTTTCCTTCTGGCCTGAAAAGCTTCCTTTAAAGGCAACACACAGACAGGTTGACAACTGTTCTCAGTTTTTGATCGTCTGAACCTGCCTTTCTCTTTAATTTCTGGAATTTGCTTTTTCTAGATCCAGAATTCTAGGATGATGGGTATTTTTCAGTCCTTTCAAGATGTTACAGAGTTGTCTTTTGACTTGCATATTCTTTTACTAACATGTCAATTATATCTCAAACTGTTACTTGTCTATACATAACATCTCCTTCCCCTGGCTGCTTTTAAGGTTTTCTATTCCTACTTATCTTTCGTTATTTACACTATGTCTATGCCTATATGTCTCTCTCTCCATATATATACATATGTATATATATATATATATACACACACACACATACATACATACATGATGGGTGATATCATTCTGTATGCTGTGAATATGTGTTGCTCTGATTGGTTGATAGATAAAGCTGTTTGGTCAATGGTGAGGCAGAATAAGGTTAAGCAGGACATTCTAACTAGAGAGAGAGGAAGGATACAAACAGAGAGAAGAGACACTGCTAGCCGCCACCAGGAGAAGCAAGATGTAAAGGTACCAGTAAGCTACAAGCCATGTGGCAAAGTATAGATTTACAGAAATGGGTTAATTTAAGATGTAAGAGCTAGCTAGTGAGAAGCCTGAGCCATTAAGCCATATCATTTGTAAATAATATAAGCCTCTGTGTGTTTATTTGGGTCTGAACGGCTGCGGGACGGTGGGTGAGAGAGATTTGTTCTGACCATGGACCAGGCAGAACACATGAATTTTATAAATGGCTGTGGGACCTTGGTGCCAGGCGAGCAAAGAAAAACTTCTGACTACACATACATACATATAGACATAGTGTTGACAACCAAAGATAAATAGGAACAGAAAACATATTTGGTTTGGAGTTTGGAGCAATAAACTACTGTCATTGTCATCTCCTCCTCTGCCTTCTCCCTCTTCTTCCCCTCTCCCCTCTTCCTTTTCTCTTTTTCCTCCTCCTCTTTCTTCTTCCTGTGTATAAGACTAAAAATGTTCAACTCGTCCTTGAGGTCACAGATTCCTTCCTTAACTGTAATGTTAAACCACTCAGTGTTTAAATTTTCATCTACTCTAAGTTTTATCCCAGACCTTTTCTTTCCCCTAGTCTCATTCCCCCACCTACCGCTCCACTCTTCTCATCTAGTAGGTACCTTTTGTCTATAAATTTGTCGGCACATTGGAAATTACTGTCCTACAGACCTTTTTCAAACCCTCACATGTGGTTTATCTGGTGTCTAGGCATTATTGTCCCTTTTGCTTATGAGGTATGTTACCATCTTTTAAGATCTGTAGACTGAGCCTGATTTACGAAGTTCTCATCCATTACGTCACCTTACACAGTGTGTGCTTCAGCTGTAGGAGGCTCCTCTGATTTCTTTCTGCACTAGGATTCTACGAACCTTTGCTATCTCTTCCTATTTCTTTTGTCTTTCCTTCCAGGTTGACTTTTTTATAATGTATCACTCGCATTTCCAGCCAGCCCACTGTCTCGTTCAGATCTGATCCCGCCTTTGCTATCAGTGTGCTACCTGCTTATGCTGTTCGTTTATTTCCCCTTGACTTTTGTTTATTTTGTTCGGCATTTCTAGTAACTCTTTATTAGCTATTGTGATGTGCACATACACACTGAATTATATTGTGTTCTTAGAGTGGTGATATTTTTAATGTTATACAGTTGCCTTAATCTATTACAGTCTACTTTTATGCTTTCTTAGGCATCTACTTCCATTTTGTCTTTATTCTGAGAGTTTCTTCCTTACTTCTAGTTCCTGTGCCTTCCTATGATCTCATTAAGGTCAATCTCTCCCTCTCTCTCTCTCTCTCTCTCTCTCTCTCTCTCTCTCTCTCTAATTTTTGAGATAGGGTTTCTCTGCATAGCCCTGGCTGAAACTTGTTCTATAGATCAGGCTTGCCTTAAACTCAGAGATCTGCCTGCCTCTGCCTCCCATGTGCTGGGATTTAAGGTGTGCACCACTACTGCCTGGTTTTCATTAAGGTTTCTTTACTCTAGGTTCTAAGTCTGAATTTTTTCCAGCCTCTACAATCTGTTAAACTCTCAGCTTCCACCTCTTTTTTATTTTATTTTATTTTATTTTATTTATTTATTTATTTATTTATTTTGAGGCAGGATTTGTCTACAAAGCCCTGGCTGTCCTGGAACTCACTCTGTACACCACACTGGCCTCGAACTCACAGAGATCCACCTGTCTCTGCCTCCCGAGTGCTGGGATTAAAGGCGTGTGCCACCACCGCCCGGTGCTGTCAGCTTCTTAGCACAGGCCTCCTGCTAGGTCTTCTGGAATCACGCCCTGGGAGTTCAAGCTGACATGAGATATCTGTACTTGTGTCTCTTCAAGTCCTTCCACTCCATGATACCAGGACCCAGGCCCAGTGGACTTTTATCAGCTCTAAAATGTGATCTCTGACCCGTCAGCCCAGTGAGACTGCTGGTTAGCTGCTTAGAGTCCACTTCATCCCAGGGAACCGGTGACGGCAGGATTCACTTTGAACTTCTCGGTGTATGAAGGATGTCAGTCCTGTTTTGTGCGGTGCCTCCCTACAGCTGACCCCCCGACCCCAGACCTTACAGTTGTTTCTAATGGGAGCATGAACACAACACTGGCTACTCAGTCATTCTCAATCCTAGAAATCAGAAAAATCCCCAAACGTTTGCATGTGTATCCATCATTCTCCCTAAACTCAGTGTAGAAGGCAGAGAACAAGCTGGCCATGCTGGCATATGCCCATAATCCCAGCCCTGAGGCAGCCGAAAAAGGAAGACTACAAATTCAAGACCACCCTGAACTATACAGCAAGAGCCTGTATCAAACAGTTGAGGAATAGCATTTGAAGAGTCGCAATAATTGATTTAATTAATTTTTTTTATCCACAACTGGGTTTATTTAGACCTACCGGATTTTTGTTCTATAATTTGTAAAAACTATTATTAATGCTCTTTCCAGCAAAAACAAAAACAAAAAGCATGTTTCTGCTTTCAACATTCCAACATTTACGTTCTTTGAAAGAGGGAATGATATAAGTAGACAATCTAAATCACATCCCTTGCTTGAGTATTTTCTGACACTGGTTTATTTAGCTTTTCAGATCTCTAGTCTATTGCCTCAGCTAGGATAGTCTGAAGGCAGAGACTATGATGCTTCTTTGCATCTCTCACATGAGCAAACACATTCTAGAATCCATAACTCATACACGCTAATTTTTTTGCTCACACTGCCATACATCTCTATTCCTAACCAAATATAAAAGGTGGGGACAGAGGACTGGAGGAAGAAGGGAGCATACTTGAGTGTGTCCTTCTTGCTGACGCCCACAGCAAGCTCCTGCAGCTGGCAGGTCAGCTTCTCCAGAAGACTGTACTCCTCCTCCTTCCTCTTCTCATAGTTCCCGACAGGTGCAGATTCATCAGCCTGTGAGAGAACATGGATCTGCTTCAATGGAAAACCAGCCCCAGGTTTCCTAAATATATTTAATTTAAAAAGGACACCATCAGGGCTAGAGAGATGGCTCAGTGATTAAGAGTGCTTACTGCTCTAGCAGAGGAAACAGGTTTGATTCCCAGCACCCATGTGACAGTTCACAACTGCCTTAATTCCAGTTCTAAGGAATCCAATGACCTCTGCTGGTTCCTGAGGGTACTGCATATGCAAGTGGCACATGCAGCCAGGCAGGCACACATTCATACACATAAAAAATATATATTTTTTTTTTTAAAAAAATAAATAAAAGAAGCCAGGTGTTGTGGTGCACACCTGTAGTGGTATTTGCTCTGCCCATGACCTTGGGCTATACGGCCCAAAGGAGGCAGTGCTTCCTGCCATTGTATGTGACCTCTTATAAGGAGTTGGAGAAAGGTCACAGGCCCCTTCTCCCTGCTCCTGCCTCGAGGTGTATTTGCTCCAGGTCAGATCAGAGGACGACTTGACTTCTGCTGTCTACTCCGTTCTGTAATCGTGAGTGTATTTCCTCAATTTATATCTTAATTAATTCTGTTACCCATTTAATAGACTCATGTGGATTGATCGTAATACACGCCTTTAATCCCAGCACTCAGGAGGCAGAGACAGGTGGATCTCTGTGAATTTGAGGTCACTCTGGTCTACAGAGTGAGTTCCAGGACAGCCAAGACTATCTAGTAAGACCCTGTCTCAAAAAACAAACAACCACAATAAACAAACAAACAAACAAAACTCCAATAAATGCTGTAAGACAAGATTACATTTACCTTGGAGAATAAGAGTTTATAGTTCATTGACTTGGAATTCAAACCAAATGAAAAATAAAATTATATGACTCAAACACAGGGTTTTCTTGTTTCCTTGTTAAGTATTACACATCTTTTATAGTCAGTATGAGACAGGTTTTGGTAGTAAGAAAATAAAAGAAAGGTTCATTCCTAAATTACAACACTTACTGGTCAGACAAGGTCTCTTCCCCCTTGGGAGCATTATTTTGTTGTTCTTGGAACAAGAGTAATTAGGTTTCACTGTCTCTAAGGGGCTAGCCTGCCTCTGCACTGAAGAGTTCTGTGTCACTGGAGAGGTCCAGACCAGATGCTCAGGTGCAGTATCTGAAGGTGCAAGCCTTCAGAACAGGGGTCTCCACTTTAAATGCTCCATGGGGCTTTAGCCCTGGACACCATGGAAACTCTGGTTCATGTTTAAAAATCCCAGGACTGTCAAGAGCAAATTCTTGTTCATCTTACTTCTGTAGAATCATTGATATGAGAGATACTGTGTCATCAAGAGACCTCTTAACCAGGTACTCTCTCTCCACAGAAGCATTTCTAAACTGTAACACACAACTACTCCAAGGTAAAAGAAGGGAAAACCTTGTAAGTAGCTGTTTCCAGGCTTTCTGAGTTGGCAATGCTGGGTAATGTGATCAGAGCAAGAGTCTTTTAGTATCTGAGGTCCTGGCTGCTCTGATTTCAAGTAAAGCTTCATAATGAAGCTAATGGGCAACTGTGGTAGCTTTTCCTGGTTGTCCACTTGATACACCTAGCAAAGGGAACCTCAACTGAAGAACCCAGCCATCAGCTTGGCCTGCTGACATGGCTGTCAGAGGGCCCAGCCCAGGTGGGGGTGGGGTGGGGTGGGGGCTGTGTATAAAAAAGGCAGCTGGATGTGAGCCCCAGAGCAGGTTAGTGAGTGGCATTCTGTTGTGAGATATTTGACTACACTGTGTAAAGATGTGCCACTGTGATTGGTTTAATAAAAAGCTAAATGGCCAATAGCTAGGCAGGAAGACTAGGTGGGACTTCCAGGCAAAGAGAATAATTGGGGATGAATCCAAGCACAGAGGAGACATTAGAAGATGCAGAACAAGTAAGAGGTACAGAATGAAAGAAAGCCATGTGGTGAAATATAGATTAATAAAAGCAGGTTAATTTAAGGTATAAGAGCCAGTAGAACAAGCCTATGCTATAGGCCAAGGTTTTATAATTATAATAAGTCTCCAGGTCACAATTTGCAAGGTGGTGGACCAAAGAAAAATCTGTCTACAGCATTCCACTGTGGTTTCCGTTTGTTTCTGCCTCTGAGTTCCTGCCGTGAGCTCCTGCCCTGGCTTCCCTTGATGATGGACTGTAACCTGTGAGTTAAATAACTTTCCTCTTTGAAGTTGGTTTGGGGCACAGTGTTTATCACAGCCACAGAAGCAAACTAGACAGCAATTCAGAGATGACTGTGGCCAGACTGCATCTCTAAAGCAAACCCAGGAACTTCCCAGCTGAAATTCTTTCCCACTTAAAGTATTTGTATAAAAGGAGATTTCTGTGATTCATCATACTTACCTTGTTTAATTTTTGAAGAGCATTTTTATTTTCATCTACTGCCTGTTTTAACTGGATACATCTAAAATTTTGAAAAGGTAAAGTGTAAGTCAGTTCTCTGTTGTCAGAACTAGGAAATTATTTTTATTAAATCATTCAGTCTCTGAGTGGCAAGGTGCACTGTTCACCTAGAATACAGTTCATCACATGAAGACAGCTGAAGTTTACTATCCCAAGCACAGACAAATGGCTTTTAGAGATTTGTGACCAGGTCACCAAATCTGGGCTCCTCAGGCCAGTATCCTAGGGTAACTCTTCCTAAGCTGCTGTTTTTACAGTGGCTGTCATGAGGACAGCAAGTCCACACTGTCAGCTGTGGTGTGGTTCTTCTGGACCTGTGCTACATCACTACCCGGAAATTCTAGGCTCATCACCATAGGATGCAGCTAAGTACCACCTCTCCCTTCATAGAACTCCTGTTTCTCGGCTGCCCTAAACATTTGTATTGTCTTCCTACTTCTAACTTGATTTTCTCATTTATGTTTAACAGGTATCTCACAGTGTTATTGTGAAGATGAATGAAGAAAAAGTTTGCACAGTACCAAGTATGAGGCTTAGCACAGAGAAGAAAATGTAAGCAGGCTTACCTCTTCCTAACACAATTCTGTCCTCACCTTCTCCATTCTAATACAGACCCCTTGAAAGTGATACTTTTACATACGTTTTTGAAAAGCTTACCCACTGTTACTTCCACATTATTATGCATTATTATTTTATTGGGGGGGGAGAGTAAGAGTTAGAGAGTGGGAGACGGGGGGGGGGGGGGGGCAGGGAGAGAGAGAGGGGAGGGGGAGGGGGAGGGAGAGGGAGAGGGAGAGGGAGCCTTACTGGATTGAGCCTCACTGTTGACTATCTAAACAGCACCACTGAAAAGAAGCGCAGCCCCTGGACAGTGCATGATGTTACCTTTGGTAAATATCTCTCCTTTTACTCGGTTCCAGAGCACCTGTCAGCTGGCTTTCAGTAACCAAACTATCAACCTATGACAAATGGAGACAATTTAAGACAACATGTTAATTACTGTATAGCCTTAGGAAATAGAATTTTACGAGTCTTTCCCCCCAATATATAATAAACAGTTCTGAACATGGGCATACCATAAAGCAGAATTTTATAGCAAATACCACTACTCGGATCCTCTCATTAACATCTTATTATACCTGTCTGTTCTATCTATCCAGTTTTTTTTCCTTGCAAGTCACCAATGCACTTTCCTAGAATAATCTACCATTGGCCTCTCTAGCTAGAGCTCACTGCTTAATGTAAGATTCCCATTGGCGGTGCACAAATCTAAAGCACGCATTGGCTGCATTTTTACAGATGGATATGCTTTATACTCCAAACCTTACCAAGATAGAGCAAATTGCCCTGAAGAGTGACTTTATTTCCTAATAAATCTTCACTCTGTCTCTCCTGAGATATACCTGCTCACTGTCCCAGTACAAATGAGTTTTCCCGTTCATGGACATTTCTGTAAAGGGAGTTGGCTAGCATGGCTCTGGTAAGCCTCCTGAGCCTCATACCTTATTTCATATTGTATACCTCCAAGCCTCCTGAGCCTCATACCTTATTTCATATTGTATACCTCCAAGCCTCCTGAGCCTCATGTTATTTCATATTGCACACCTCCGTTTATTCCTTACTGCCAAGTAAGATTCTTGGTCTTGACTATACCAGGACTTTCTCCTGACTTAGTATTTTGAAGCACTCTCTTTACCTTTGGTAAGCACCCACCAAGAGGCACGAATTCTTTGGCTTTTCTACAGAGTATGTGGAAAGGCAGTGTCAGGGAGGGGAGACATAAAATTGCACTAGCTTCCTCTTCACTCTTGGTGTGTGGTGCCCAGCAGAGTGCTATTAAAATTCACCCCCAGTGACAGGGCCAGCCATCAAAGCCATGGCCCAAATGACAGGTGATTCTGTGTTCTGGGGACACCGAGATGGAAATCTATTCCTGGTTTTCCCTTCAGGTTTCTCTGTAAAACTAGCCAATGATATCAATGCATCCTTTCCAGACACAGTGTTAAAGGGCTCCTCGTCCTCACCAAGGACTCTTCTTTACAATCAAAAGACCATTACAGAAAACCACAACAGATCAAAATGCAGAGTTGTGGAGCCCAGTTCCAATGGATACACTACAATACAACTTCTGCATTTCAGGTTCAGGGAATATTTTGGAAGAGGGGACAGAGAGATTGCAAAAGCCAAAGGAACAGAAGTTTGCTGTGAGACAGTGTCTCTTACACCGACAAAGTCTCACCAATATGGCTGCGGAAACAAGACCTGTACAACCAGAAGACACCAACAATCATGTTTTCAAATGCTAGATATGGTCATTTAAGGTAAGAGTCCCAATTTTTACAATTTCACCTTAGCAAATTGTTTTTCACCAAAAATTGTGTTTTACTTGAGATACTGTTTTTGTTCATTAAATAATAATGGTCATTGTTAATATTTGAAACAAATATACAAAAGTCATCCTATGTAGAAGCAAGGAATATCACTTAGATACTTTCTGTTCAGATTCATTCCTTGGATGCTGACTTTACCTGACTTCTTTTACACAGCTTTCTATGCAGGAGTCTGATGTAAACACACAGCTAATTACAGTCACCTTATCCTTCTGCAGAACTCTGGTCATGGTCCAGCCAGTTGTACAACTGCATTTAACCTCACATTATACTGACTCATGTTCGTATTGGTGTAAAAGTTTTCCTCATGTACCTTTGTCTCTTAATGCCCATCACAAAGTTGTACAGTTATTATCTCTTGACTTATGTTCTGGACTTTTGCCATCTGTTAGATTTTTCATGGCCCCCGTGGATGGGTCATCTTCTGAGACACTCTAGCCGCTGCTCCCCTTTCTGCCAGCCTTGAAGCAGTTACTGAGAGACTGATGCCGCCAAACCCCTAAAAGCAGTTCCGATGACCTAAGAAAGGAAACTAATGGGCTATGGGCCATCCAACTCATCCCTCTTCTTGCCACTCTGGACATTGTTTTTAGGACTCAGAACTAAACCAGCTGGACTGAAGCCTCCTTTGCATCCATTAACCTCTCTGTCTCACCATTTCAGTTCAGCTTAACATCCTTCAGGACCAACTCTATTCTTTAGCTGTTGCCACACTCCAAAATTAAAAAGGACGGGCTCTGACTGCAGCTAAGGATGGGATCTGTGCCCCTCGGACAGTGCTGCTTTCATGCCAACAAATCCTAACTGGTTCGAGATGATGTCTAGAGATAGGAGCCAGATGAAATTCAACCACAGGCCTCCTCCTGTTTACGGACTCAGGGTTCCCTCCCATTCTGTACCACACACACACACACACACACACACACACACACACACACACACAACGGGGATGGGGGTTGGAGGAGACTGAGAGAACATCTTGCTATGTAGCCCAGGCTGGCCTTGATCTGTCTCAGCTACCCAAGTGCTGGGATTATAGGCATGTGCCACCATGCCCAACTAATAATAATAATAACAACAACAATAATTTATTTATTTATTTATTTATTTATTTATTTATTTATTTATTTACTTAATTTCTGGAGCTGAGGACCAAACCCAGGGCCTTGTGCTTGCTAGGCAAGCGCTCTACCACTGAGCTAAATCCCCAACCCCTAATAATTATTTTTATAACATTCTTCTGAAGCTTTCTTTGGTTTTCTTAATGTCTCTGTAAATTTAAAATTAGATCTAGAACCCCATATTAAAAGTCTACTAAACTCAGTGGAAGTCAGTGTTCCACTAATGTATTTGTATTCTCCAGAAGATAATAGTTTGCTTTTTTTTAAAGATTTATTTATTATGTATGTATGTATGTATGTATGTATGTATGTATTTATTATGTCGTTATTTATTACAGTGTTATGCCTGCCCACCAGAAGAGGGCACCAGATCTCATTACAGATGGTTGTGAGCCACCATGTGGTTTCTGGGAATTGAACTCAGGACCTCTGGAAGAGCAGTCAGTGCTCTTAACCTCGGAGCTATCTCTCCAGCCAGTAGTTTGCTTTTTCTTCACCACTGTGATTCAAATATAAAGTTGTCTACATATTTATCTGTCAAATATTTTGTACTTCAAATTTTTTAAATATAAGTTTTAGCTGATAGATAAAAAAATAGAAGTTGTATCTTGTTGGAACACTGTCCAAGAATGGAGTCTGTGAGACTTCTGAGTGCTTGTGAGGAAACTCCAAGAAAACTAGAGTCTTGTGACCTCAGTTTCTTCAAAACACTGAGTTGTTCTTGGAATGTGTTTTCAGGCTCCTCCCAGGAGTAGTGGATAGGAGTGAATTTATTTCAGCTGTTGTTACTCATAGGCTTCTATGGAAACACATTGTTTTTGCCACGTGCAGCTTGTCCTGGTGATTGTAAAGAGTTTGAACTCATGAGAACTTTACTCATGTGACCTTCCTTAACCGTCAGAGTATAAATTGTCTGAGGCTCTGAATAAATTTGCCTATGGTGTGAGACTTTAGTCCACCATATTATTGGCTCCATTCTCTCAGGTCCCACTGTCTCTAGCCAGAAACTGTACATATTTAAGGATGATGTTTGAATACACATGAACATTTAAATTCAGGTTAGTCATATCTATCTTCTCAAAAGTATCATTTCTTTATGGTGAAAACATACAAAATTTTGTACTTTTAAAACAAAAGTCCAAAACTAAGTAACACGTGAACTCCATTAAATCTCTTAATCTGTTAGAGGTTATTAAATTATTTGGCAAAAAAATACTTGGTAATAGATTACATATTTAAAAAGTAAAATAGCCAGGTACGATGGCATATGCCTTTAATCCCAGCACTCAGAAGGCAGAGGCTGGAGGAGCTCTGTGAGTTCAAGGCTAACCTGGTCTACTTATTAAGTTCCAGACCAGCCAGAGTTACATAATCAAACCCTAAGATAAAATAAGAATTTCTGAAAAGAAATAGACAATCCATTAATTGCTATTTATTTGGTTATTTTATTACTTTTTTTGAGATTATAATTGCATCATTTCCCCCTTCCCTTGGTTCTTATTTTTAAGAGTAATAGGAATTCAGTGCCTTGAAAAAACATATATAAGGCAAACAATAACCATTAGCAATTTGCCCTACATACTCTCCTATCCTGTTTCCTTCTATATCTTTTTATGTATACTATATGTAACAAATGTCATTGAAATAGTGTGTATTCCATTTCACAGTCTTTTTCCTTTTCATATATATTTATGTGTGTATGAGTATTTTGCCTGCATGTGTGTCTGTGTGCCACATGCATGCCCAGTGCCCTCAGAGTCTAGAACCGGGCGGGCATCAGCTCCTCAGGAGTTAGACAGCTGTGAGCCACCATGAGGGTGTTGGAACTATACTAGATCCTTTGGAAGAGTAGCCAGTGTTCTCAACCACTGAGCCATCTCTCCAGCTCCTCATTCTTTTTCTAACTTGATATCTTACCACAAATATTTACCTCCAAACACCAAAAGCTCTGGCAAAAATATGCTCATAGCACTATCAGATTCCATCAGACAATACTAAGTAGATAAGGAATTGGAAATGACATCACCGAGGAAAACTGCAGCCTTGCCTTGGTAGTTGTTTCTCCTGACTAGTCAGAATGCCCCTTTGTGGTTAAACATTCTTGAAGCTGCAGTTAAGATTGTTCCTGTTATAACAGAACCAAGGAGGCCAGAACACGTTCTCAGTTGCCACACATGTACCGTAACAAAGTGCCGTATCCTCAAAGAATTCAGACTTCATTATATTGCTTACATTGCAGTTCTGACCTTCCCCCACCCCAATACATGGGCATTTCTAGAGGATCATCAGAAATACCCTAAAATGATATAGTCCAGTCAACCGTGATTTGAGAGAGAAAGAGGGTCATGGATATTCATGCCATCAATATCGATTAAAACTTGTTAAAATCGGGCTGGAGAGATGGCTCAGAGGTTAAGAACACTGGCTGTTCTTCCAGAGGTCCTGAGTTCAATTCCCAGCAACCACATGGTGGCTCACAACCATCTGTAATGAGATCTGGCGCCCTCTTCTGGCCTGCAGGGATACATGCAAACAGAACACTGTATACATAATAAATAAATAAATCTTAAAAAAAAAAAAACTTGTTAAAATCTACTCCTCTCCAGCTCCTGCAGCCCACTCCAGTCTCTCCAGAGCATATATTTTGTTTTACTATAGAAACTTCTGTTTAAGCTTTGTGTCCTGCCACTAAATCCTTTCCCTCAAGCCAAGAACTGAGAAGCCTTGTATAACAATCCATCTATGGGTTAGTTTAATCCTTCCCCCTAATACTGATCTTTTATTCATACCCAGTTTTTTCTATTATAAGCAAAAAATGTGGTGAACACTTTTTATATATCCGCCTCCGTCCTAGTTTTGATTACAAATGGTAGATTCCTGGAAATGTAATCAACCAGCCTAGGAGGATCTTGTCAAACTGCTGTCCAGAAATGAAGCTTATACACCAGAGCTTCCGTCTGTTTCATCATATCTTCTCCAACACTGAGTGTTAGGACTCAAAAATCTTTGCGATCTTATCTCTTTTTTAAGTGTCTGATTACCTTTGAAATTAACTTTTCTCCTGTCCTTGGCTCGTTTATCTGATCTCAGGTATTAAGACTATTCGTTGACACCTGTTACACTCGACTTTGAGAAAGGGACGACTTCTAAAGGAGAGCTGCGCAGGACTGGGGTGGAACTGGCTGGTTCAGACGTGGGCGGGAGGGGTGAGGCGGGGGTTGGGAGCTGGTGAGTCGTTAGACGGAGGTGTTAGCGGACCGGCAAGGCTTTCTGGAGGTTTTGTCTATGGCGGGGGCCGGGGTTAGAACGCTGCCGCCGGCGCTCGGGTCTGGGATGTGGGGCCCTCTCCCCCGCACCTACCTGCAGCTTCAGCTCCTGCCCGCGGCGCCTTAGCGCCTGCAGCGGGTCCCGCGGCCGCCGGGCGAGCATCGGCCTAGCCGCCGCAGGCGGGACCGCGCCGGTTGCCAAGGAAACCAAAGCGGGAGCTCAGCAAGATGACGCTATCAGCGGGCGCCGCTACCCAGCGCCACGGGATTCGCTAAAGGACTTGAAAACAACGCCTCTGGATTCCTAGGATGGGGACGAACCTCGGCGTCCCAGACTGTACTTCTTGTCACTGTCACGACCTTGTACCATGCAGTGCTCTGTTCTGTGCAGCTTTCCGACGCCTGTTCTGCGAAACTAATCTTTCAAAACAGTTTACTACTTAGTTAATGAGAGCTTTCTTGTGGCATTTGTGGGACTCACGGTTTCGCTGCATACTGTCACTGGATAGGCGGTTTTATTTGAGTTTTGAAAAAGCCTCACTGTGTAGCCCTGAACTCACAGAGATCCACCTGCCTCCCTGTCTCCCTAGTGTTGAGATTAAAGGCGTGTGCCATCACACTTGGCCCAGAGGCGGTTTTAAATTCTTGCCATTTGGGGTATTGCCGAAATGTCTCTCTCAAGTTTTCATGTGGTCCAACCTGAATTCTATGAGGGTGGCGATTCTGTCTTGTGCAGCAAATAGATATTTCTCAAGAGTCCCAGCTTTTTTGTTCACTCTGAGGAAAGGTGGTAGTATTTCCCCTGAGACTCAACCCTCTAAATCCAATTCCCAAACTCCACTATAGTAACCCTGCACTTCCAAATGGTGATGATCCAAGTTCACCAGCTGATGATGTTATCCCCAGTGTATCTGATTGCTATTGTGACTCCTGGCTCCCAATTTACTGATTACAATTTGAACAAGATAGGAGTACCATCTCCATGGAAGACTTTTCCGGTGTGGGGAAGGAGGGAACTTCATACATTTAAATAAGAGAAGGTAGAAGGGAAAGATATGTTGACACAAGTGATGTCTCAAAGGGGAATGGTCCACTATAAGGCTAGAGACACACAGGACATATAACATGAACACGTAGTAGAAAACGAGATTAGTATGGCATAGGACACCAGCATGTCTAGAGAAGGATGCTCAGAGGAGACACATAAAAGGAGGTTGAGTGTATCTGGATGCTGCATGTAAGCAACAAGAAAAGAGGGCTGAAGACGTGGCTCAGTGCTGAAGGGCATCGACTGCTCTTGCCAAGGACCCAGGTCCAATTCCGAGCATACACATGGCAGCTTGTAACTGCTTTATAACTCCAGTTTCAGGGGAACTGACACTATCTTCTGGCCTCTGCAGGTACCAGACATGCATATGGTACACAGATACGCACTCAGGCAAAACTCACACAGATAAAATTTAAAACAACAAAAACCAATGCAAATATCAGGTCTTCCAGGAACAGGCCCAGAGACAGAGCTGGTCCAGTCACAACTTAGTTTAACCCTGGATTTTCAGTTTGGGACAAAATGTGAGGGATGTTGACTAAAAAAACTTCCCCTACCCTGGGGCTGGAGAGATGGCTCTAAAGAGATTGGTATCAGCACAAGATACCCCAAGACAGAAGCTGATGCCATGTCATGCACAAGGGACATGTTGCTGAAGATAATTCACTACAGAGAATAAGCCAATTCCTTGTCTCATTTGCTCTTCCATCAAATTCCAAAGGAAACTCTGAAATATGCTTAATTTTGTCTTTTTTCTTGGTTTATATCTTGAGATATTTGTACTTTTTTTGGGGGGGGTTTCTTCATACTGGATTAAGATGTTGTTATTTCTCTTATTCTTGCTACTGTTTTAATAGGCAATACACTGTACCTAAGGACTGATGTTTTAAAGCCTCTGTTGAGTAAAACGAATGTATTTTTATGAAAAAAA